>ML682069.1:13118736-13287611 GCA_007922195.1 Podocnemis expansa | reverse complement strand
AAGTGTAAAATCCTGCACTTGGGACGAAAAAACCCCATGTACTGCTACAGGCTGGGGAGTGATCAGCTAAATAGCAGCACTGGAGAAAAGGACCTGGGAGTCATGGTGGATGGGAAGCTGGATATGAGTCAGCAGTGTGCGCTTGCTGCCAGAAAGGCCAATGGGCTGCATCCGAAGAAGTGTTGCCAGCAGATCGAGGGATGTGATCATTCCCCTCTATTCTGCACTAGTGAGGCCACATCTGGAATACTGTGTCCAGTTTTGGGCTCCCCACTACAAAAAGGACATGGACAAATTAGAAAGAGTCCAGAGGAGGGCAACAAAAATGATCAAAGGGCTGGAGCACAAGCCCTATGAAGAAAGACTGAAGGAACTAGGCTTATTTAGCCTGCAGAAGAGAAGATTGAGGGGGGATTTGATAGCAACCTTCAACTACTTGAAGGGTTGCTCCAAGGAGGATGGAGCTCAACTGTTCTTGGTAGTAACAGAGGGCAGAACGAGAAGCAATGGTTTCAAGTTACAGCTGGGGCGGTCCAGGCTGGCTATTAGGAGAAACTTCCTTACTAGGCGAGTGGTGAAGCATTGGAATAAGCTGCCTAGGGAGATGGTGGAATCTCCATCTCTGGAGATGTTCAAGGCCCAGCTGGACAAAACCCTGACTAGGATGATCTAATGGGAGTGGTCCTGCTTTTTTTGGCAGGGGGTTGGACTAGATGACCTCGTGGGGTCCCTTCCAACCCTATGATTCTATGATAATGACCTCGCCAAGATGCAAGGCAGACGTGGTATATAATAACTGCTCCGAGAGGGGAGGGCTATTGTTGGTGAAAACTCCCTGTGTATTGGAAGGGGTAAGGCTTGGACAGGTCCTGGGTGGAAGAAGGGAAGAGAGAGAACCTGGTGGAGAGCAGAGGAGAGCATAAAGCAGCCCCTACTTAGGGGAAAACAAAGGGAAGCCATGGTGTCCTCTAAGGAATGCATAGGGCAAGAGGGGACATTAAGAAAGTGTCACCCATAAGGTGTCAGGCTCTCCTGCCTGCTAAGGGTTTGTAAGTTCCCTCAGGCACAAGAGTTCTGCAGGGAAACTAACCCTCAGCTAAGGACCACGGGTCCTCAAATGGGCTCAATCAGGTGTATGAATAACAATGGTGGTTAAGAGTTCTATCCCCTACCATCCCACTTTGTTGCAATTCTAGGGAGCAGGTGGATGCCACAGAAAGATCAAGGCAGCCCCTAGATGGCTGTCTGGGGTTTTCGGTGGAAAGCATCCCTTGCCCAGTTAGAGGGAGGCACCAGAGCAGAAGGGATTCCAGTCAAGGGCTAAACTTGAGGTTTGCCCATGGGCAGAAGGAGCAACGTGCTGTGGTGAAATGTCCTTGGGAGGAGGGGTAGGGGCTGAAGAAGCAAAACCCCTGCAGTGAGGCTCGAGGATCCCTTGGGCAAAAGGCCTAATACGAGTCTGAAGAGCATGGCCCCAAGATTAAAGAGGCACACAGCCTAGGGAGGCAAGGAGGGAGAAGGTAGAGAGGAAGAGGGTACTAGCTCACCCTCTTACCTGTCACACAGGGGCGGGGTACACCATCCTGCAGCAATTTCCCCCAAGATCCTTTGCAGGCCGACACAAATAAGGAATGCTCTCGGGACAGTGAGAGTTTTCCGGTTGCCAGGCCCTTACCTGACCCGAAGGGTATGGTGAAGGAAAAGGGAGATGCATTGTTACCAGAGAGGAAGAAGAGGTGTCCCGAGGCTGATTGCAAGGGAGTGTTTAATATAAGCGGTTTAGGGTGCCCCCCTGAAGTTCAAGGGTTGAGTTTGATGGAAGGAGAGGCGACCCTATTGGAGTTGATCACCTATAACAAGGGAAAAAGGGGACCATCATTCCATGGTCCAAAGGCTCCTAAAAGGTAGCTGTTTCACTTGTGGAAGGGGGCAAGTACAGAGACGGCCTGTCCCCCAAGTATTCGTGGGGTTGCGGTGGGCTGGGAGAACGTTTAGGCACCTGGGGAGTAAGCATACCCAGGGCTCTGAGGGCTGACCTAAGGGCACAGTTGCCGTGGATTAGCAAGTCAATGGCTGGGCCAAAGAAAGACTGCCCCTTGAAAGCAAAGGCCTAATATGGACTGCTGTAAGTCCTGGAAGAGGTCAAAATCCCGAAGCCAGGCCACTCAGCACATAACCACAGCTGTAGCAATGCTGCGGCTGGCCATGTCCAAGGCATCCCCCGCCACTGTAAGGGCATCGCGTGAGGCTAAGGTGCCTTCCTTGAAGAAGGCATCCTAATCCTCCAAGTGTGCTTGTGGGAGGGCGCCACTAAAATACTTCATGGCATCCCACAGATCTAGGGAATATCTATTAACCAAGGCCAGATGGCTGAAGTTGACTAGGCCCTTTTTACACAGGAGGTCAAACCTTCTGGGACTCCTACAGGACTGGGGGCTGAATCAGGGTGTCTCAGGCCAGTGTGTCCCAGCAATATCAAAGACATGAGTACGAAGGGGGAGGATTGTCATGGTGACTGGAGAGGGCACAAACCCCTGGTTGAATAAGGGGTCCTGGTCCTCCTTGAGGGGTGTGACCCTGGCCCCAGGTAGGTGGTGACCCAGTGAAGGGCGTCAAAGTGCGGCAGGGTCTTTTGTAAGACCCTGGCCCTGGTGTTATGGCTCTAGTTGGCAGAGGGACAGCCCGATTACCGGGGTGCCCTCTCCTGGGGTCGTGGTACTAAGTTGGAACTCCCCTTCTGAGGCCTCAGTTGGAGGTAACCAGCTTCCAGTGCAGTAGTGAAAAGAACCCAGTGCTGGGGACCCTTCAGTAAGAGCCTGGCCCTGAGAGTTGCACTCTCAGATCTCATCACAGTGCCCAGGCAAGAGTGTTGGCGCCGTAGGGGTTGGAGTCTGCAGTTCCACAATGATGCTGGGTAAAGTGGAAGGAAGGTAGGAAGGTGGATTTACCATTTGCTTTGGTGGCCTGGAGGCAGGTTCAGGAGCCGAAGAGACTCCGCTGCTTCAAAGGCCTCCGGTGTGGGTGGCACCGTGATGGCTCCAGGCGCTCACAGGAGGGGAGGGTCAGAAATGGAGCCACATTTCGGTGCTGGAGTTGACCCTGAGTGTGTTTACCTAAGCTCTGCTGGGGTGCGGCGCTGAGAGGGCCTTGGTGCCAATTGGCATGTGGAGCTGCTGCCAAAGCATGGAGCTCAGATGCTCTGGCCCTTTCTTAGGAGATGTGGTACCAGTGATATGATCACGTGGCGTTGAGATGGTGCTGAGTATGGTGTCGAACGCAGCTCTTATTCACAGCCGGAGAGCGGCGCCGAGAGGGTTCCAGTGCCAATCTAGCATGCAGTGCTGAGTTAGAGGCCAATCGCAGCTTTTATTCATAGCCAGAGAATGGTGATGAAAGGGCTCTGGTTCCAACCGAGCCTGGTGTGCTGAATTAGAGGCCGATCGCGGCTTTTATTCATTGCCAGAAAGCGGTGACAAGAGGGGTCTGGTGCCAACCCAGCACGTGGTGCCAGTGAATCCTTGGGTGCGGCAGACCTACCGGGCGTCAGCTGCAAATGGAGCATAATCTACCTGGTGAAGCTCACCCAGGCATTTAAAATACTTCCTGTGGGTGTTGTCCCTTGGGAAGGCCTTGCTGCAACTCACAAAGGGCTTGGCTCCAAGCTGTTAGGCGGCAGGTGGGAGTGGGTTTGGGTTTGGGTTGGAAACACTCATAGGGGCGCTGGCGATGTCTGTAAACAGGTCTTCTGGTGAGAATGGCTCATAAAACAGAGCGGACAGACAGGCACTTGCATAAAGCAAGAAACAGGCTGTTCTGTAACCATCGCTGAGGGTGGAAAAAAAGGAACTGGGGAGGAGCAGGGCTGCAGTCATACTTATAGCCACAGGGTGGCCAGGGGGCTGTGACTGCCAGCCCTGTCCTGACAGGCTAAGGCTAAAAATTTCCAGTCAATCATGCACTGCAGTATGTAGACACCTGATACTGAATGATTCTGAGCAGCGCTCAAAGAAGAACATTGTATTCCCCCCTTCCTCCTTTGCCATTTCCTCCTGTCATTATGAGAAAGGCAACTTTTTCTATTGCAAGCTTCCTTTAATTAGCTGTTCTCAGCTCTTCACCACAGGAATAGAGCTTCCCCAGATCCTAGCTCATGTAGGAGGCAGTGAAAATGGCTCAGACTCCTTTAGAGAAATAGAGCCTTCCAGATCTCAGATCCAGTGGAGACCAGGGAGAGGAATTCAGACCCCTGGCATCTGTACAAGGCTGATCAGATTAAGACTGAGTGTTTACTACAACATATGTGTAAAGTAGGCTTAGAAGCTGTGCCTAACAGCTTCGGGGGGGGGGGATCTAATTTCCATGGGTCCTGTATTAGCATGAATACAAAGAGCACAATTAGGTATTAGCTTACTGGGTGCAGAACATAGTGGGTAATGGTATTTGGGGTCAATCTGATCACAAATCTGTCAATATCTGTAATTCTACTGAAGGAAAACATAAAATACTGTCTTTTGTGAATTGCTAATCTCTGTTTGTTTCAAATCTGTCTGGTTTAGTTAAAGGGTAAAAGCTACCCTTAGTTTAAAAAAGGCTTGTAGGAGAGGCAACTGCATGTTTCGCGCTGAAAGAAGTTTAAGACGGGTGGGGGTTTGCATAGCTTCTTCTGAATCAATGCTTAAGGCAATTTCTGCCTCACCCCCTATTGCTTCCCCTGTCTGATGATAGGTCAGGCTAGGCTTCTTCTGAGGCTTTTGTCATTTAAATAAAAGTAGCTATTTGCAGCTACTTGAGGTTGAGCTGAAATCACTGAGAAAGGCAAACTCTCTCTAAGCTAAAATCACTAGAGAGAAGAACTGAAGAAGAGCAGTGATAGAATGACCAATGGGCGGAGCAAGTGGATGATGAGAGCAGCCATTGGCAAGCTGGGTGGCATGAGTGACCGGTGGGCAGAGCCGGCGGACAGTGGACGGAACCAGTGGACAGTGAGAGTGGCCAGCACAGAGCTGGGTGGTGCAAGTGACCAGAAAGTGGAGCCGGCGGACAGTGGGCGGAGCCAAGGAACGGTGCTGAAGGATGGAGTGAGTGACCAGTGGTTGACACTGGCAGACAGCTGGTGTGAAAGACACTCCCTACATACCCTAGGGTTGGTTGGGAGCCTAGTTAGCACTGATTCTCCAGATTGGTGTTGATTTTGCTAATAAGTTTACCTTTGCTGTTATGATATGTGGGATCATGTTGGAAGCCTGATTAGCACGTATTCCCCAAATCAGTGCCGGTTTTGCCATTAAGTCATGTATGTTTTGTTATGCAGTGTGGGTTGCTGGGAACTTTGCTTTGTACTGATTTTCTAGATCAGCACTGATTTCTGTTATTTGGCCTTTTACACTTTATTTTACTACTATTAAAAGTTCTGTTTACTACACTTAGACTCATGCTTGAGAGTGGAGAAGCCTTACTCCTTTGGGGTGCCCAAGGAACAGTGCAGGATTCTCCAGAAATCTGGGTGGGGCTTGAGCTGGTTGGTGGTGTTACATTATTGGGAAACCCCTAGTTATAGAACTCGGCCCTTGTTCTGCCAGCCTGCCCTGGCAAAAGGGTTACATATGATAAAGGCCTGGTCTACTTAAATATAAGGTTGCCAGCTACAGTGCTCAGGTGAGTTGCTGTGCCAACTTAATCCCTGCTGTAGAAACAATTACGTCAATGGAAGAATTTTTCTGATGATCTAGTTCTGGCTGCTTAGAGAGAGAAATAAACTAACTACAGCAATGGAAAAACCCCTTTGTTGGAAGCATCTACACTATAACACTGCAGCAATATGGCTGCAATGCTGTAGCTGTGCCATGGTAGCACCTGTGGTGTAGACATGGCCTTGTACTAGCACCAGGGATGGATTATCACGGGTGTTATAGGGGTTGAAGCTCAGGGTCCTGACCTAAAGGGTGGCCACAGGCTCCAGCTCCTAAAACCTCTACATGATGTGCCCTCCCCCCCATCTCACTGAGCACTGGTGGGGTTTGGAGGAGTGTTGAGAGTGCTCCTGACCTACCAGTGCTGGGGTCAGAGGCCAGGCTCCATGCTCTCACCCTACTCCTGGGCTAGTTGGGCAGCCCCGGAGCTGGAGCTGGGCCGGGCCAGCACCTGTTTGCTTTCTCCAAGTGGAGGAGCCAGCTAGTGCATGGCCTATGCTTCAGCATGGCATTCCAGTGCCCGTGGCCCTAGGGGCTGCACTGGAGGCCATGCCATGTGCCAGATGGCCTTACCCTTGGAGGCAGCTTAGCTGGAGTTGGGCCAGGGCAGGAGCACACTCTAGCCCCAGGATGCCCCCCACCCCTCAGGTGACATCCCACCTGCAGGCTGCCATGCTGAGGGACTTATCCCATAGTGGGGTCCCAGCTGTGGGGCTCATGGTCCTATTGAAGAACTAGGGTGGTGGGTGGGCATAAGACCACCCACTTCTAAAACCCTTCCCCCAGCCTAAGGGGAAGTGACACTAAACAGTCCTCCGAAAAATTCCGGGGGACAACTAAAGAAAAAAACAGGAGCGGGTGTGAGGGTCACAGGTTCAAAACTAGGGTTTCGGAAGGGGACACCGAGCAGAGAACCCCAGACAGCGCCCACTGCTCCTGAAAGGTGTCGAGGGAGCCAGTGGACACCGCCTAGAGGAACTCTGCCTGGAGACGTGCACGGACGAGGGACCGGAAATAGGCCCCACAGTCGCAGGCCCCTCCCTCAGCCAACCTCCTCTCCCAAGTTTTATAGGTGGCTACTTTTGCATAAGCCAGGAGGAGGCTGGCGAGGAGGTCCCGCGACTTTGTGGGGCCATGGATAGGGAGTGCATGGAGATAAAGGTGTGGGGAGAAGTGCAGCCAGAACCTCAATAGGAGGTTCTGGAGGAGCCGGAAGAGGGGCTGCAAACTGGTGCATTCTAGATAGGCGTGCGCCAGGGTCTCCCTCGCACAGCAAAAAGGGCGGGTGTCAGGGCGAGGGGTGAACCACGCCAAGTACATGCCCGTGCTGGGGCTAATGGTGGGAGGCAGCCTATCCAGTCCTTATTAGCGCAAGGTATTAGGATCAATACTGGGTGAAATGAAATGGACTCTAATATATAAGAAGTCAGACTAGATGATCCAATGTTCCCTTTTGACTGTAAAGTATACAAATCTATGATTTTTTTGGAAATCTTTGTATTGATAGACCAGAGGTTAGCATTTCAGACCTATAGCACTCTACATCTTTCTAAAAGCTCTGCAGTAAGATAATGACTTTAGTAAAATCTTCTTCAAGGCTTTAGCCAGTCACCTGAAAGGGACAGGAAGCCTTTTTTCCCCTGCTGCTAGAGCCATCCCTGGGGGGGTGCAGGGCCCTGGGCAAATGGCTCTCTGTAGGGCCCCCACCCACCCCAGCACTGGGGAATGGGGCCGGCCAGCCCAGGGGAGTGTCTGACAAAGCACATCATTCCCTAACCCCTCCAGGCTCCTGTTGCTGAATATCAGGAGCCAGGAAGCTCCGCAAATAGGAGTAGGAGGGAGGGTGATGGATCATACTGTCCCTTGGACTTCCAGCCTGCCCCTCCCATGAACTTTGTTGTGATGCTTGTGTAAGGGGACTGATAGCCCCTTACTGAGACTGAATGGGCCTTTTGATTGGTCACTCCCGCTTGGAAGCATGGCTCTGAAACAGCCAGCCCCAGGGTCAGTAGGAGAGGCCAGTGTCCCAGGATGGCCTGATTGATTGAGAGTGCTCCCCCGCCCCTGAGCTGAAACTGCAGGCTGGACACGCCTGGGCAAGCCAGTGTGTGTGTGTGTGTGGGGGGGACGAGCTAAGGAGGAAGCACTAAGCAGCCAGCAGCTGGGAGCCAGAGGACCCAGGAAGGGAGGCCAGGCTGAGCTGATTTGGGCAGAGCAGACCCACAGCTGCTGGACCAGCAGAAAGCCAGGTGGAGCTGAGTAGAGCAGAGCTGGAGGCAGTAACAGAGCCAGAGGTGCCTGAAGCTGGGGCAGGAGGCCAGAGAAGGAGCCGAGCTCATCTGTGCAGCCCCACAGCAGGAGGGCCAGAGGAGCCCCACTGAACCAGAGCAGCAGCTGGGAGCCGGAGTTGCAGCCATCTGGAGCTGGGTGTGGTGAGCAGCTGGGGAGCAGTGAAGGGGGGCTGACGCTGGGAAGAAGGGCCCTGCCCCTGGAGCTTGGGGACGTGTGGCCACAGCCGCAGCCTGCATCTGGCTCCCTGGATCATCCAGTCGCAGCCAGGCCTGGGCAGAGGGCTTGCAACGTGGAGGACAGACTGTGAGACTGTTTCTCAGGTCCAGAGACCCTGTGTGTAGTGCCACCACATCAGGGGGTAGCACTGAGGGTTTACTTCTCACCTTTTTCCACTTTTTCTCTATTTTCTTATTGGGTTCTTTGTATTTCTGTGTGCTTAAATAAATTGTACACAGTGACTGGTGGGCCAGAAGAATGGTCAGTGCGGTCAGCACCCTAGAGTGGGGACACCCTAGCCCTGTCCTGAGAGACCACGATAAGAGTGGGGGTCAAGCCCCCAGAAATCCTGGGGCCCAGCCTTGTCAGGGTTACAGAAACTCCTCCAAAGAGGAGATTGGGAGGTGAGCCTTTGAGGTCAGGCAGGCCTTAGGGTAAAGGAAGTGGGAGCAGGGACTCAGATCCTTTTGCTACCTACCTTCACCGGGGTGATATACAAAGTCTGGGAAGTTCCCCATAATAGTGGGTCTATCCCCCTGCTTACACTTGCCTTCCCCACAATCTTCTGAGTGGCAGCATGAGAGCAGGGGAGGATGGGGGTGGGGTGTCAGGAGAGTAAGAGAAGTGCAGCTGGATGGCAGGCACCAAGGAAGGCAGCACAGCATCTGCAATTTCCCATGCTGTTCCTGCCCTAGGCCAAATGCCTGGACATGCTGCAGGGCAGAAAATTTAAAAAGGTTCTGGCCTGGTCCCGGCTTACAGGTGCATGCAAACCAGGTAGGGGAAGTTAGGGAACCCATGAGGTAAACAAGTCCATTTCACTCAGGATGGGAAAAGGAAGAAGGATCTACCCAGAAAGAAGAAGAACAAAATACAGGATGAAAGTCATGTCTGATCACCAGCCATTTACAATGACCACACAGGAGCTCTGAGGAAGCAAGACACAGGAGGTTCCATAGATTTACCTGAGAGTCAGCAAATATAAAAGATAGGTAAAAAGATGAAAACTTACTCAGTGTCTGGTAGAAAGAGCAGGCAAGAGCAATTGTCACCTACTCACCCTGTGATGTGTAGGGGGAATTCGCACATTAAGAGATTAGTTTAAAAACACCATATAATCCCCCCTCCCCCCCTGGACTTATTTTTGCCATTCTTGTGATTTTTGATCTTTTGAAACTGGCAATACTGTATAAATTAATACCATATACTTCACTCAAGGAATTCCTTTCCCTAACTGTATTCTTCATGCTAGTGTAGCAGGCTTCTGTAGCCACAATGTAGGGACACAGAGAGATAAAATTAATTGACTACCTTTTAAAGCATCTGTTAGGCAACACTGTATCTGTTCTTTAATATCATAACTGAAATAACAACTCAGTTTAATAGACATTGTAACTAATGTCCAACAAAGCTTGATGTTGTAAATTTAAAACTCTATTTTATATTCTTGATAAAACTTCTTTTAGGTGTATACTCTGGAATTTCATTTAAATGTGTGAACAGGATGTGTGAATGAAGGGTGTGTGTGATGGAATCAGTCAATACTAGCCTGTCCAGATGAAATGCAGATACTAGGTTAGTGGCTAAGTGATGCAAACAACTCCCACAAAAGTGAGGGTCCACCCCAGAAAGAAAAGAAGAAAACACAAAACAAAAGTCAGGTCTGTAAATGGCTGGTGATCAATGATCACACAGGATCCCTGGCCCAGCCTGCCCTCCAGCCTCACCACCTGGCCTGCGGAGGCAGTCCTTAGCCTGGCCTGCCTGCCATCCTGTTGCCTGGCCACCAACCCAGCATGACCCGGGGCCCAGAGGGGCATGTGTGATGGTGTACACCCTGGGTTATGATCTACATGATTTTCCTGTTCATTTATACACTGGAATTGTATGATTTGCTACCAATTGCACCATGCAATGTTTCTGTGTGGATGCTAATAACCTATTCTATATGATTTCTATGATGATATATCTTCTACAACTTCATACATGTGAACAAACATGTAACATGCTTTCTATGGCTCAGGGATAAGGAAAGAGACAGAGGTCTGTCCCAGCAGTGTCAGACAGAGACAAAGGTATGCTAATGGGGGTGTCTGTGAAGAGACAAAAGAATCGCCTCAGCCCTGAAAGGGAGAGGCTGAGGGGTTTGAAAACAAACACTGAGACAAGCATCTGGCAAAGTGGGATTTTCTCCCATGAAAGCTCATGTGAAAAATAAATCTGTTAGTCTTGAAGTACCACACGACTCCTTGGTTTTTTTGCTGGACTTGACTAACACGGCTATCCCTTTGGAAGTTAAGACCTGGAAGTTTTAAAAGGTTTTTTGAGCTGGGACTCTCCATCTTGAAACAACTCCAAGCAAGATACGGGCCTTGCCTGGCATCAGGCAGAGACTGGCTGTGCAAACTTCTAACAGCCAAACACCTTGAGCTAAACTTGTTTGGTCTATGAGGTTAGTTTAAGTAGAAGTATTAGGTTAGCATATGTGGTTTGCCTTTTGTTTTCTTGTGGCCTCTCCTGATTTACTTATAGTGTGATTCTGCCATGCTTGGCCATATTCTCACTTAGAATTATAATCTGCTCAATAAACTAGTAGTTGTTTTACCTAAAGCTGTGTGATCTTTAGAGGGTGTGAGTGAGGAGGCTGGGCACAATCCATTTCTTTGTTAAATGGAGGGACTTGAGTGTGTGGTGGTTGGGAGTGGTTCCCAATCTCTGTAGACAGTGGCTCCTGGTGTAGTAACAGGGGCCAGGGGTGCTTGCTGGGGGACCCTCCTTGAGTAGCCAGGGGGCATACACCCGCTGCCTGGGACCGATGGCACACAGGAGGCTGGAGTGGACTGACTCAGGAGTGAGTGATCACTTGGCAAAGGGAGATGAATCAGGGTTCAGAAGTGGGAATTGGGAGGTCACAGCAGCACACTGAACAGGACCTGGGGAGTGGTCTGTCACAGCATGATCCCTGATCTACCTGCCCCCCACTAGCCCAATGTGAATCATGGCCCCGGGAGAGTCTTGGATCCCCAGCACCCTCATCCCCCTCCAGGCTCAGGCTCAGTCCCACCAGACTCCCCCCAGTACTTACCTGGCTGTGTGTTCCCTGGGCTGGTGCTGGCAGTGTCTGCTGAAGGAGGAAAGGGTTAAACCTCCCTCTCCCCTCCAGCTAATTGCTCAGCTGGAGGCTCCAGGTGGCAGGGTACTCACAGGCAGAGCAGCCTCCATGTGAACCTGTGTCTGCCAGCCAAAAACATTTGGGGCTCACAGTGGGAGAGGTGGGGCTCATGCCGATCCCTGCCATGGGGGGGGGAGAGCACGGGGCCCATACCCTAAGGATGGCTCTGCCTGCCGCATAATTGTTTGGATATATTCTGTTAACCTCTTCCTGCCCCACTTCCTCTGAAGTACCAGGGGCTGGCCATGGATGCACATGGAAGATTGGATGGGGTGGAATCAGTTGTTACAAAATGAAACAAGACAGAATGACAACAGATCCTAGCACCCTCCCAGAGCTGATGGGCCTGTAATGCACTCTACCCAAGTCAAACAATAGATCCAAAATTTATATTATGGACCCTCACAAGCACTTCCCTCCTCTGGTATCCGTCAAACAGGATTTGTCTCAGAAGTAAACAAGTTAGATAAAGTAAACCATAAATGATTTATTAAACACAGAAACAGAGATACACACAGCGCATTAAGTTCAGAATTGAAGTGTTGGGAGTTCTGGGTAATAGTAAAATAGACTAAACCATCATTAACTCATGTATTCTGGTTAGTTAAAGGCAGGGTAAGATGAGTATGTGACAATCAAGTGAGATGAGATGATTCAGGAACTGAACCAAAAGAGACAGGACAGGAACTGAAGATTAGGAGTACGGGAACCAGTTAGGACACTGGAACTGGGAACCACAATGAAGATGAAGACACTGGTGGGAACTACAATGATGGGACATTGGGACCAGACTGGAACTATGAGAAAGGAGCAACAAAAGTAAGTCTTTCAGGTCACAAAGAGAACACCCACAGTTGTTTTTGGGTTGCCACCTGGGAAAGAGAACAATGACGGTGAAAAATCTTAACTATAACCAGTCCAGCCAGTCAGAGCACTTCTCCTTTGACCTTCACACATGACTTTCTATTTCTTTGTACAGGATATTGCAGTGTTTTTTCATGTGGAACTCAGCTTATAACCATGGCACTTTGTGCAATCAGCATGGAAGATTCAGCTGTTGCATATGAGGTCTATCAAATCCTTAGGCCACACTCATATGCCAATGACATATCAATGGTCCACCAAGCTCAGGGAGAATTGCCCAGCAGGTAATGAAGTGCTCTAAGGTAGTATACAGAATATTCTTTCTTGACTGTTGTGTGTCACTCATCTTCTCAGGGCAAAGTGATTGCCAAATTTGATGTCAAGAAGAAATTTTCTTTTGGATCAGATTGACAGCGACTGTGGGGATTTTTCACCTGCCTTGGTAGCACAGGATATGTATGGGTTACCTGCTTGGATCATGTGGGTAAATATCATCTAAACAAGTTCATGACATTCCATAGGCCTCAGACACTATTATCTGTCCCATACTAAATCAGCACAGGATAGCTTTTATCCCATATTTCAACCAGGGGAGTGCTACTCGTTGGCAACTTGATCTGGTGCACAGAGTTGCAATGTCACTCAGATTTGGCCCAGCCACTCCCATCATCCCTATGCAGCTCATCTGCAGAAGTGGATTAAGGGGACTCAGCACTCTGGGCTCCAGTGCCCTGTTCCCCCCCCCCCCCCGCCTGGGGTCCTAGCCCCCAACTTGTGAGCCCTCCTGTCTTGACCCCCTCCTGCCTGGGACCCTATCCCCCTACTATGGCTGGTCTGCCCCTGCAGGTGGTGAGACCAACTGGCGCATGGCATGACTTACAGGGTATGTTCACACACACTTCTTATTTCGAAACAACAAGTGAAGGAAACATAGGAAACATAAAATCCTTATTTCGAAATAAGTTAATTTGAATTAACAAAATGTTAATTCGAATTAATGGAAAGCCTGCAATCCAAATGGCTGTTATTTCAGAAGGGATATTTCGAAATAAAGCCGTTTGGACCTGTTCTTTCGAAACAGCTTTTTCGAAACAACAGGTCTACACAGTGTTGTTTCGAAAGAAAAGCTTTATTTTGAAATATCCCTTCCGAAATAACAGCCGTTTCGAGGGGGGGGGGCAGGTTTTACTTTTTCGAAATGACGATTCTTATTTCGAAAGGACGAGGTCCGTCCTTTTGAAATAAGAAAATGTCATGTAGACCTAATTTCTTTTATTTTGAAATAACGAGTGTTATTTCGAAATAAAAGTGCTGTGTAGACGTGCCCTTGGGGAATCCAGCTACACAATGTGGTTGGCAAGATGCTGAGCTCTGGCATCTCTGATCTTGGGCTGTGTATCCTGGATTTAGGTTTCAAAGAACTTCATTTTGGACCTCATATTATATATTTAAAATGTGTGTCCTTGTTAGTTATACCTTAACAATCATTTTAAACTAAAGTACTACAAAACACTAATCCCAGCCCATTATAAAATAGTTTTTAACCAATCTCACCACCCTAGCTGATTTGAGTATTGCACAAATTAGTTATGCTACAGACAAAAGCAGTCAAAGAATCAGACAGAAATCATTCAGATAAACAATAGAGAGGCGGGTACCATAAGACAAATAATATAGAAATGTAGATTTGACAACCGCAACTTGATGTAGATAAGTGATCCTTTGCCAGACAGAATGCTATCAAACAATGTTTTCTTGAAACATCTTAAGATCTGTTTTTTATATCAGAGGTGGGAAAACTACAGCATGTGGGGTGGATATAGCCTATGGGAGCCTTTCATCTAGCCTTCCACCAGGGCCTGGCTGTCAGCAGCTGCTCCACTCTCCCAGTCCCACCCCTTCCTCATCACACGGGCCTAGCTGTGGTGCCCTGGTGGCCACTGCCCCCCCCTTCCATCTCATGTGGGTCTAGTGATGCTCTGGCCAAGGGTGGTGGCTGCTCCCCCTCCCCAACCTACCTCTTTTCCACCATGTAGGTCTAGCAGTGGTCACTTCTCCTCTCAGTCTCGCCTCTTGCCCCACCCCTCTCCCATGTGTGTGGCCTCAGCCTGCCACACCATGGATGTGGACCTCAGGCCAAAAAGTTTGACTATTTCTGCTTCATATGGTGATGATAGTAGGTATCATAAGTACTGTAACTCCTTCTTAACAGCTTGATATTATATTATTTTATTTATTTCAGGAATGAAGAATATCACTACCTGCTATTTAGCTCATGGCTGCCATCTCTTCTAATGCGGCTGAAGCTGCTTAGCTGTAAGGCCTCGGAGAAGCCAAAGAACGATGCCTTAGACCAGTGGTTCCCAACCTTTTTAAGGCTAGGGACCCCCTTGTGAGGGGAAAGAAAGTCTGCAGCCCCCTGTTCTGAGTGAGGCGCTGTCATGTAGCTGCGGTGCCTCCGCACTCTGAATGTGGTGCACGCAGGGCAGAATGTGGCCCGTGTGGACCAGAATGAGGCCCCCTGCCCCAAGCCGAGGAGTGGCCATGGCACCCTGCCCCAAGCTGGGCAGCTGCCACAGCCATGGCCCCCTACCCAGTGTTCCCTTCCCACCCGCCCACCTGTCCTCTCTCCCTCCTCCCCGCTGGCTCCCCATTCCCAACACCTCCTTACAGTCCTTTCCCCTGCTACCCCCTTACCTGGCCATTGGAGCCGGGGCACCTGGCTACCCCTGCAGGCTACTCTGAGCATGCTTTGCATGCTCAGGGCAGGAGTTTTTAAAACTCCCAGCCTGGGGGAAGCTTCCTGCTGGCTGGCCAGAAGCATGGGTCTCCCTGGCAACTGGAGATCCTGGCGGCATCTGGCCCCAGATCCCAGGCTGTCCGCAGACCCCCTGGAGCCGCACAGGTTGGGAACCACTGCCTTAGACCTAAGAGCAATTCCTCCTCTTTTAGTTACTTCAGCCTCAATTCTGAGCAGCAGTTTCAACTTACTGCCTAACTGTTGTTTAAAAAAGTTACATCAATGGCAAAGGGCAGAGCATGTACTTCTATCAGATAAAAAGTGTAAGCAGATGTCAAATTCATTGTAACAGGTTAGACTTTGGAAGGCCATTCTTCTGGAGTCTGTGAGAAAAGAAATAGTAGACAGAGTCAAATTTTTTGCTGTGAGATTTTTCTAACATAGAGTCCAGTTCTGGCAATGTCTGGACACCCAGGGTAGTGGCTATTTTGGGTGCACAAGGAATTCAGCTTTAGACACCATAACATGCTTGGAAGATTTAAAGGAAAGATAGTGGATGTATTTGTGTGATACTTAATTCTCTTGCAGTGATTAATTCATAGAGAAACAAACAAGGAGTCTGGTGGCACTTTTTAAGACTAACACATTTATTTATCGCATGAGCTTTCATGGGAGAAAATCCCACTTCATCAGATGCTTGACAATGTGAGATCCCCATCTTCATGTCTGACAAGTGAGATTTTCTGACATGAAAGCTCATGTGATAAATAAATTTTGGTTTTCAAAAATCTCACCAGATTCCTTGTTTGTTTTGCTGAACTAGACTAACATGGCTACCCCTTTGGAATAATTCATGGAGAATATTCGTGGTTGAAAAAGCCAACTTTTAAAGTGCCAAAACTGATCTGACTTAGAATTTATGAACATTTTTAACATTAACTACAAAGGAAGTAAGATGAGTTCAATGATCACTAAACTGAGGTAAACAGTACTACACTTAACTGGTCAATCTGATTTTGCAAAAATGTCTTGAGACAGTGCCCACAATGAGAATTAAAATGAGGAAACTCCAGTAATCCTGCATGGACTCTGAGCCACAAAGCAGAAAAGAGCAATGGCATTAAATTGTAATTAGTATTTTCTATTTGCAACCAAAGACCCTAATCAGAAGTGGAACCCCATTTTGTTAGGTATTGTACAGACATGTAGGTAGACTCAGTCTTTGTCCAGAGGAGCTTCCACTCTAATTAAGGGCTTGGTTATATGAGAAATTACTCCACAGGAAGCTTGTGCATTGTGGATTCACACTTGTGCTGGTCATGCAGTAATATCCCATGTGCACACTGCTACTGCACAGTGAATGTCTTGGTGCGCAGCTTGGCATACCACTGCTTGAAAGTGTAGTATGTTTGGAAGCAAAAACATAGGGTGTGCCATTTCTTGGAAGACAGGATTAAGGAGGTAACTAGATCAGTAGACTGAAAGTGAAATGTTTGTGTAAGACAAGTAAATGGGTAAGCAAGCCAAAAGATAGAATGTCTGAGCTTGCTAAGATAAGTGGGGGAACACCCAGGGAGCCATTTACTAAAAACAAGATATCAATGGACAAGAGCATGCTGTACAGGGATTGGTTCCCGCACAGTAACTAAAACTAATCCCAAAATATGATCCAACATATAGTGAGTGTAATCTGATGTGTCAATGTGTATAAAGGAAGGGGGTTTCTGTGTAATTTTTGGATGCATGGTATGCCATGTACTCCCCGGCTTCACTTCAGCCAGATCAGCTCCAGTGTAGTTTGATTGGATGCCAATAAAGAAAGCTTAGCTCGGTGATGAACTGGGATCAAGCTGAGCTCCTGTGACAGAAGTGGATAAATTTTTAGTGGCTACTGAGTGGACAAGGTCTCAAAACCCAACCTAATGTACTCTAGATTGGATAAAATCTCAGGGGTTAGTCAGTCATATTGGGCAGCCACTCAGATCTGCTCATTTGGCAGAGGTAACATATACAGCCCTTAGCATGGGAGTTGCAACATAACATTAAGGGAAATAGTATGAAAGAATTTAAGAGTTCAAATACGAAGAAATTAGTACCATGCTGGAGAATTAGGTTAAATCTAAGAGAGAGAGAGGGCAGGGAGAGATGTTTCTAGATCAGGGGTCTTGAACTCAACTCACCACAAGGGCTGCATGAGGACTAGTGCAGGGCCACACAAGGACTAGCATGTTAGCCTGAGGGCTGCACCACTGAAACCTTTTCATACAATGGTATCGCAAATATTGTTAACAATATTGTTATTGCAGGCCATGGGAAATAGGTTTAGGGGCCACATGTGGCCTGTGCGCCATGTGTTTGAGCCCCCTATTCTAGATGGTGATGAGGTCTCAGCCTAGGTATCTTAAGACAGCATTTGACCCTCACCCACTCCAGTGCTAGTGACAGAGTTGATTAAAGCATAGTTGCAAGTCTCTTGTTTTAGATTTCTAGAATTGAAATCACTGGTAACCACATCTAAACATTAGACCTGCTAGGAGACAGTCTCTCTGACAAATGAGACTGCCCACCCTGCACTTGCATTGTCTCCCTTTAACAGCTGAAATCACTGAAAGTTGGAATTGCTGAGTTTGGAAGGAGCTCAAGACATGCCAGAGATTGCAACAGAAAGGGCAGTAGCGGTGTGAGTGGCCATGGAGTGAGCAGCAGTGGTAAAGGGAACCCCTGATGCAAAAGCGAGTGACAGTGGAGCAGCACCTGAGGCCAGAGCCGTAACTACAGCCAGGGCCGAGGAGGCAAAGCCCCGGGCGGCCCGAAGCAGCTCAACAGAGTCATGTTATTAAGGGTGCAGCTTTGTGGTGCTGGCTCTAAGCCCCGCTAATGGGAAAGGGTGCATTCCAATCTGAACGCGCCCTTGGTGGCAAAAGACCACGTTACAGCGCTGCCTGAGACATTGCTTGGTGCCTTCCTCCCCCTAGATCTGAGAAGAACTCATGCAAGTATACCTCTGAACTCTGGGTCTTTGCTGACCAAGGATGACTGAGTGTGGTGCAGTGAAGGGATAAAGGAGTGGTGTGTTAAAGGCCATTTGTATGCCAGACTTTCACCCCCACACGGTTGAGAGATTTGAGAAAAAAGACACTGCTCAGGGTACTCTAGGGTGGGTACTTTGTTGATGATCACGTTTTTTAATCATACTTGTGGTGTTTTCTCCTATTTATGCTGGGTTCCTTTGCCCTTTTATTAAAAGTTTTTCTTCTCATACACAGATTCCATGCTTGTGAGAGGGGAAGCATTGCTTCTTGGAGGTGCCCAGCAGAGGTGGGTAATTTTTCCAGATTACTGGGTGCAGGCCCAAGCCAATTCTGTGTTACATTGTCAAAAAGCAGTGAGTGTCCTGGGGCACCTTATAGACTAACAGATTTCTTTGAGCATAAGCTTTTGTGGTCTTCAACTCACTTTGTCAGATGCAGGAAGTGGAACCTACAGTTGAGACGTATATATGCACATACCAGGATCGAGGAGGGCAAGTGTTAGCAAAGTCAGTACTGAGCAGATGAGACCCATTCACACCAGTAGATCAAAGGGAGAGAATGTATGAACAGATAAATCACTTTTTGTAATGTGCTAATGGTGTCAAACTTGCAGATTAGCTCCAACTCTGCAGTTTCACGCTGAAGTCTGTTTTTGAAGTTTCTTTTTTGAAGTATGGCAACTTTCAAGTCTGCCACTGAGGATATTATCAAAAAGAATCCATAGATATTGAACATGGCACTTTTTGCTGCCTACTCCACCTAGCAGAAGGGCACAGAAATATAAGCAGCTTAAATATGTCATAATTTGTAATTTACAAAGGGAAAACTTCAGGACTTTGAAAACCATTTTAGGAAAGAGGAAAGTTGAAAGGGTCAGGTGGAAAGGCTAAGCCAAGCAAGTTTAAGATATTTATTTTGGTCTCTCCTAATAAGATGTGCAACATAACAAGGGACCATAGAAGTTTTTTTTTTTAAACAAACAAACAAACAAAAAAAACCCCCACTTATTTAAAAAGAAAATGTATATTTAACCTGAATTGAGTTCTAAAAGGTTCCAATAAAAATCCATCTTAATCTTTCATTCCAGGTTGCAAAGCTAACAAACACTCTTTGGGAGGCAACCAATGTTTCCTGGCAGCTTTTTACTTTGTTAGTTAACATTTTGGATGTCTCAAAACTTTAACAAAGGGGTCTTTTAAAGTAAGTTACAATGTTAAATATAAATAAGTAAATATAACTATGGACTAAAAGGGTGGCCAAAAGCAGGATAGCTGGGAAGAGACCCTGTATGTCTTTTTCAGTAATAAATTAACAGCTGAAAGAGCTGGAGAAGTAATTATTAATAAAAAGTGTATTATATGCACAATATAATTATTATTAAATAGAATTAAATTGATATGGCTATATGTTATAGCTAGTAAAAAGTGGAGAATAAAATTATGAAAGGAGCATGCATTCCTATTAAACATGCAGTGTATCAAGTAAAAGGGGTAAAAGAAATGTAAACAAAACATGGTACTTAATTAAAATAATACAAGCTTCTCTATGGAGCCGCAATAAGTTGTTTTTCTTCCCCTTCAGAAGGCTGTGTGCTACAAAAGCAGAAACCAATCCAGCACCGGGAAATGGGTTTTGATGTGTGGTATCCTCGGTTCCCACTGCCATCTTGAGTTTGATCAACTCAAATGTAGTTTGATTGTATGATGACAATAAAGAAACCTCGGTAATAAGCCCAGAGTGAAGCTGAGTTCTTGGGAACCAAGATGATACGGTCTCAGAAACCACACAACATACTTCTGAGTGGATAAGGTTTCAGAGGCTCTCCCAACAATGCTAAGTCAAACTTGTGATCCTTCACTGTTCTGGAGCAGTATCCACATGAGACCTTACAGTGCAGCAGCCTGGTGTGCAGTATATTGACATCCTGGTTTACCACAACTTGCCAGGCAGGCCAGCCCTCATTAATTTTACAGCATATGTAGTAGTGAGCACTATGAAGTTGGTCTGATCAGGACTTTGCGTTCAGTTGCATTTTTCTTCATGACTATTTTTATTATTAGAATAGGTTATTGATTTTCTTTGGGTATATATAAATCAACAACTGACAGCTTGCATGCAAACAGTATTCTGCATACTTTGACAAGTGCAGGTTTAAGTATTACATCTATGTATCCTAAATATTAAGTATAAATGGAGTATGGCACATCATACTATCTGGAGGATATTTTTAATTTATGTTCTCTGGTAAGGATAACACAAAATTGCTACTGACTGGCTAGAACTGTGTTCTGACGTTGCAGGTACCTGGAAGAAACAGAAAGCGACTATAATATGCTGAATTTAGTAAAACTGCCAATTATTACAATCAGTATCACTTCCATAATTTCATTGGGTAGCATGGTTGTCTTTTGTTCAGATCATAAGCCTTGGAAAGGGCCAAAGGAGTGGTATATCTGCATTGCTGAATATGCTTACGAGGCAGTTAGAACTAGGTTTTCATTTGGTACTATTAATTATTAATAAATTATTATTACAGCAGGGAATAGTCATCAGCATGTTATACCTTTGCTTTGGCAAAGCTTTTGATATGGTTTCCTACAGCATTCTTGTCAGCAAGTTAAGGAAACATAGTTTGGATGAATGGATCGTAAGGTGGATAGAAAGCTGTCTAGATCATTGGGCTCAGCAGGTAAGGATCAATGGCTCAATGTCTTGTTGGCGAACAGTCACAAGCAGAGTACCCCAGGGATCAGTCCTGGGGCCAGTTTTGTTCAACATCTTCATTAATGACCTGAATGATGGGATAGATTGCATGCCCAGTAGGTTTGCAGATGACACTGAGCTGGGAGGAATGGTAGATTCACTGAAAGGTAGGGATAGGATTCAGGGAGACCTAGACAAATTGGAACATTGGGTCAAAAGAAATCTCATGAGGTTCAACAAGGATAAGTGTGTTAGGATAAGCAAGCAAGCCGGGCCTCGTGAGCACAGAGGGTGTCTGAGTAGGCAGCATGCAAGCTGTCTGCTGTGGCATATACACTCTCCATTTCATGCATGTCTCAGGTCACATACACCTATCCAACCCCCCTCCCTCCCTTGCCTTATATGGAAGTTAGTATTTCCTAACCTGTTAAGACTACCTCTCACCACCACCCTGACCCTCTTCCCATATATGGAGTTGTTTTTCCCGAAGTGTTAGGAAAACTAGTTTAACCCAGTAAACAAGCTGCCTGTGTATATAAGCAATTGCCATGCTACTTCCATTTTGAAGCTGATACTGTTTTGTTCAGTGTTCCCAATACTGGTACTGTAAATAAACCTCTTCAGTGTTGTCTGTATTGCCTGATCCTTCTTGGAGGGACCTTTCCAGACTTACAAGTGCAAAGTCCTGCATTTAGGATGGAAAAATTCCATGGGGTGTGTCTACACTTACAATTTAATTCAAATTAATGAGGATTAATTCAAATTAAATTAATGCATGGCTATACTGGCTTTAATTAATTCGAACTAAGAAAGTCCTTAGTTTGAATTAATGAAAGCTTACTTTGAAGTTATAAAACCTTGCTTAACTTTGAAGTAAGGGTCAATTTGAATTTATTAGTTCAAATCAATCCAGTGTAGCCGTGTTAATTCAAACTAATGCTTTTTGACCTTCTTTCTCTCAGGGTCCCTTCCTCTTTCTATAAATTGGGTGGCGGCATGGCCCTTCCTGGGGCCATCTTGCCACACATCCCAGGGTGCCCCTCTCTTAATTCGAACAAGCAAGTCCTATCCATGGATATGCTAGTTTGAACGGGGTTTCTAGTGGGGCCATGTTAGTTCAAATTAATTTAATGTGCACTAATCATTATTAGTTTGAATTAATTTGTTCAAATTAAGTTGCCAATGTAGACTGTAAAGGAAGTTTAAAGACGGAGTAAGTTTGGTCTGGAAGTTCTGTGTCCAAGGCTCTGTGTTTGCTTAGACAAGTTTATTAAGGCATAAGTCAGGAGAGCTAGGGGTTTAGATTGATAAGAAGGTAGACTGTTTCTATGGATGCAAGAGGTAATCCACCAAGGTTGATTATAAGACAATCCCTCCTGTCTGGACCCTGCTGGGAAGCTATCACCCTAGTCTGGTAAACAGGTTGGCAGGGGCTAGGTAGCTGAGGGGTCACAGGAGTCTGGCCACTCTCATTGGTCAAGGACAGTAACTGTTACCCAAATAAGCTGTAAACAACAACAGAGGCAGGCTAACTATATGCTGCCTATTAAGTATAATCTAATTATGTAACCTGCATATTAAAAGTAGTAATACCATGTATGGATTTTAGGCATGATGTAACTTGTATTATGCATGAGCTTGTTGCATTATGTATATTGTATTTTGCATGTTAGAAGGTATATGTGACTTGTAACCCCTATACTGGGGGTTCTTGCTCAGAGAGGCTAGCTTCTCTTTGCTGCCCTCTGATGCAGTTCCTTTTATTATTCAGCTGAATAATAAACTCTGAACCACACCTCGTTCTCTGCTGGGAACGGGTCTGCTTCATTGGGGAGGCTCTGGTGTGCCTCTTTCTGAACTTGAGGGCCAGAGTTAGATTTTTCCCCCACAAGACATAGCTGCTTTTAGCAGGGGGTTGGACTAGACAACCTCTTGAGGTCCCTCCCAGCCCTAATATTCTATGATTCTATGACACTGAGACCTCAGTGGTTCAGGAGTCAAATTAGCCATCAACGTCACCCAACAGAATCACAGTAGTGTGAATGATAGGGCAAATATTAATTTTTTGCATATATTATTCTCACAGCAAGTAAGTTGATAATTTAAATGGTTAATAACATAGTGAAAGTGTCCTGATGGGTTAATAATGAAATCACATTGTTTTAATATAACATGCTGAGAAGAGAAGAAAGAGCCACATTAAAGAGCCATGATTGGAATAATCACTGTGTTACATAAATACCTAAGGTCTCATTACACTAAGGACTGTATGAACATATAGTCAGACACAGTCCCTGTCCTAATGAAGTTACAATCTAAACAATCCTGATATATCAGGCTTACCTGCTGTTCTTAGTTCTATTAGAAGCTTGTGAATGAAAGTTTGGAGAAGGAAGAAAGAATTATGAAAATATTAAAATAAGGTTCTCACTGCCTTTCCTGGGTGGATTGGCCAGGATGGTCTACACATAGCTGCAATAAATTAAAATTATGTTTACATGACACATCAATTAGTTGGATCATTCATGTTTTTGTACTATTAGAAAAGCAAGGTGAAAAATCAAGAATAAACGTTATCCTACTTTTTATAACCATAGAACTAGGTTACTTTATTCTGAATCTATAGACAAAAGGCTATGACTACCTGAATTCATTAACTTACTTTGGACATGAAAATAACTGAAAATGTGTGTTAATTTAAAATGAGGTAAAATTACACTGAGGTGAATCTGGCTATAGATCTAAGAGTTCAGAGTAAAGGCTTGGAGATATCAAAATATTCTTTAGCTTCAGAAGACTGAGCATACAGGCTGGCTCCTACTCTAATTGAAGTCAATGGGATTTTGTTGTGGACTTCAGTGGAAACAGAATGAGGCCCTACATATTAAAAAGTCTGAAGAAGCATTCAATTAATCAGCATACGCTGTCTCTTGAAACTTCTGGACTGAGAATCTGATGGTTTTCAGGAATAGGTTAGTACTAATCTATGCCAAGTCACCCGCCTTTGCTATCTCAATTAAAATGGAATGTCTTTCTATTCCAAACAGGTGTGGTTATTTTTAATTCAAACAGTCAGAAGAACAACATAATTTTGCCACTAACAGAGCCCAAAGTCATTGCAAGAACACTTTCTCCACAAAAGAGAATATAAATGTCAAAGGCATTTTAGCTTATTAAAGCTACATGGTTTTATTTCAACCTTTTTCACTATTAAGAACTAAATTATGGCAAAGTTGTATTCATGCATTATTCCATATTGCAATTATTTTGTAATAAGACTTTTTTGTGTGTATTAGAAATAAACTGATTTACAGATGCTTAATTATTATTACTACTACTACTAACTCAGTGATGTCTGATATTGTTTCTAGACTGCATCTTACATAAATACAGGACTGTCAAGGCAAGTTTACCACTTTTGCACTTTCTTTTCACTGACAAACTGCCCATGTGGCCCCTCAGGAGGTAAAAGAGCTAAATAAACAGGAGTCTCAGCTCCCTCATCTGGACTTTTAGTGGCTCTGGGACCCGCCATGTCAGTTCTCACCCATCCAGGGCAACAGGCATTCAGAAGAATTTGATCAGCTTTCCTTTTCTCACTCAGCATCCGGGCCTGAATTCTAGACAAGACCGTAACTCCAATTTTGGACACACCATAAGCAGTATTTGGCCAGCCCTCCTTCTGATGCACTCCATTCTTGGTATCTTCCACAAACTTTGTCATGAGCTTCACTAGCTCCTCCTCTGTGATTGTGTCACTGCGAAACTTCTGCTGCAGATCCTGGCTACATCTTGCAAGTGCTTGAACACTCACAACACTGGATACATTCACCACTCTGCCTGTAAAAAGAAAATTATAAACAAACATGTCCATACACTATATTACGCCTTGATCCCACAAAATATTCCACAAAGATCCTTGTGTGGTTATTGCTTTGCAAAACCACATTTTAAAAATAGCATAAAAAAATCCTCTATGGTGGAATGGAATTCTTAATAAATATTTGACATGACCACAGCTATAATTTTAAATAGGGATATTTCCAAATAAAGAAAGAAAGAAATCTGATTCTGCAAACAAACCCTCACTGCAAAACACTATGCTTACTTGTATGAATAATCCCATTAACAAACAAAACAAAAACCCCAATGGGCCTATGTACAGGACTAAGACTGCCATGTGGCAGTGTTTGCAAAACTGGGCCATGGCACTTCTGATAGGAACTTTGGTCTTTCTCTATTTTTTAATTTGTATGAGTGAAGAAGACTCCCAAAATTCCTGGGAAATAAAAGTGTTCTATATTCCAGTAGATGGGCCCTGAAAACATCATAAGCAATATGGTTCCCTTTCACTTTAAGAAGTCAGGCTGTGTAGAGCCCATGAATGGGCTCTGCAAGCTAAAACAAACTGTATAATGTGTGAGTTCCCTGTGCCCCAGCCCGGGTAGTTGTGGGGAAACCACTGATTCTACAACTACACATCTCTATAAGCCAATCCTCCCATATACTGAATGTGTGTAGGATTTCTTCCCAGCATAGCGTTCTTTAGTGGACAGTGTCATTATTTACAATGTGTGCGGAAAAACAAGGAGTTAGCTCTTAAAATAGAAAGTTCTTATTTCTGGGGGGCCAGTAGGGTTGGTTTTTTCCCCCGCTATTATTTCAATAAATACAAATAACTTTATTTTTATGATGTCAAAAGGATATCGAACTTCATATTATGGGAATGTTTATTTGTTCTGAATAAAGCCATAGAACCTTTTTGCTGGTTTCTGGTGTTGCATGAGGAAGCCTTTATGAAACCTAGATTTTGAGAAGTTCAACCTATATCTCTTTCAAGATGTCCATCTGAGGCATCACAGGGGTCTAAGAATTTCCAGGTCTAGAGTAGGAAAATAGAACTTGTGTGTACAGTGAGGCACAGATCATCAGTATGTTGTTAATAAAACTGTGTTATATTTACAGATTTAGTTAGTCTTGTCCTGGCCTTTCCCATTCCAGGATTTACACATCTCTTTCATCCTAGCACTTATCACCACATGGAATGATTTTCACTACATTTCAAAATAATACTATTTTTCAAGCAACAGCTGATGCTGACACACGTCAATTCTCAAAACTATGTACACTGCAGGCCGTGAGTTAAAACATGCCTGCAAGGAGATAACAAGCTTAGGGGGCTGCATTTCTTCAGTGATGTGATTGTGGGTGAAAGCTGGTACATCGCACTGAACTCAGCTTGGGTGCTTCATTTTTGCAAGCTGGCAGGAAGCTGAAATATCCTCATTCCCTCCTGTCAGAAACAGTAACTGATGAGGCAGCTAGGCCATGTGGAAAAAATACTGACAATCCTCCGTTTCTGTATAACTGCATTAAAACCCCTTTCAGAATAAACCAATAGTGAAGAACGCAATTGGAACAGAAGCAACTTTAGATTTAAAAAGCAGAGATGTTATTTTTTTTGAGACATGTATGTATACTATTCTTGTCTTATTACTGTTGACATAGCAGAAATACATTGGTTCTACTATGGTCAGTGAATTCCTACCAGAGGGCATTGTTTGCTCCTCTGTGAGAAACAAGAGTTGATACTCCTGTATTTGTTATGTTAAACTTACCATGAGGCTTTATGAGAGGTAGTAACTCTGTGCAAACATCCCTTGTTGCAAAAAAGTTTGTCCTCAATGTAACCTCCGCTTGAATAGCAAATGGGGTGGTATCAGCAACTTTTCATTGGGAGAAGAAAAATACATATAATGATAAAGATATGCTCACAGGTTAATGGGAAAATACAGGTCTCTGAAAACCAGAGTTTATCCTAATTCCTTCCACAATAGTAATTTTTCTGTAAACTAGGATGCAGACGTTTAACAGCGAACGTGCAGAACAGTAACAGGTATATAAAGCTGCAAAGCTTAACATTTTCAAGTTAAAAGGCCCAAATAGCATTAATACATTAATGGCTGATTGAGCAGGTTTTCATCTGCTAAGAACTATTAGTTAGGTTCTGTGCTCCTCCCACGAGAGTGGATAACATAACTGATGCCTGAAAACAGGGCACAGAGCAGCATTCTTTAGAGATTTAGAGCTCAGTCAGGCATATTGAACACTGTCAATTTCCAAAAGGATAGCCGTGTTCGTCTAGTCCAGCAAAAAAACAAGGAGTCGTGTGGCACTTTAAGACTAACAGATTTATTTTTTGCATGAGCTTTCGTGGGAGAAGAATTTGACTTCAGGCTTCCCATGAACCTAACAACTGCTCTGATTTGCTGTTACTGTATGACCTGATCCTATGTTTTACACCCCCTTGCATTTATTTTCATTCCATTCTGTAAGTTCACCCATCTTCGAAGCATCTGACTAAGTGGGATTTTCTCCCACGAAAGCTCATGCGAAAAATAAATCTGTTAGTCTTACAGTGCCACACGACTCCTTGTTTTTTTTATATTGAACAATGGCCAGAGGTGGTGGTGTGGGGTTGTGGTGTGGGGTTGCAGCGTAAGTCTGCGGCCAGGATGATGAGAGCCCACATTTATTTTCCTTTCATTCATCTGTATGTTTCCTTCTTCAAATATTTGTCAAAGTGGGATTTTCTCCCATGAAAGCTCATACAATATATAATTCTTTAAAAGTGCCACTAGACTCCTTGTTTGTTTTGCTGCACCTAGACAGGATTCCCATGCAAGCAACTTCAAGCTTTTGAAAAACTGCAAAGAACAGAAAACCTAAGTCTGTTTCTTCGTGTCAGGGAAGGAAGAAATAGGGAGCACTGTTATTTTGTGATAGGTACTCAGATACCTATACTCAGACAATAAGGAGGGCTATCTGAGCACTGTAAACATATACAAATTGTTGTACTCCCCTTGCTCGATACATGACTGCAGGCAACTTTGAGGCGTAGCTGTAACTGAACACCTGCTGCTTAAACTAGTTGAGATATTCCTTAAAGACTGTTAATAACCACCTAACCTGTTTTCTTGAGCAATGTGTCATGGCACCAGGTTTTGTAGAATACTGCCTCAACGCTCCTTCACCGCTGGTTTCAATGATTTCAGCATCAAACAGGAGTAAAGCAGTGGTGAATCAGGACAACAGTTCCCAAATAGGAAATGTAAGCTATAGCTAGGGTGTAAAAGTTCTTCTTTGAGTGCTGCTCAGATACATTCAGAGTTAGGTGTCTACATGCCGCAGCGCACAATTGGTCGGAAGCTTTTAGCCCTAGCCTGTCAGAGCAGGGTCGGCGGCCAATGCCCCCTCTGGCCGTTCCTGTGGTTATATATATGGCCCCACCCCTCATCCTCCCCAGTTCCTTTTACTGCCCTCAGTGATGGTTTTGGATCAGCCCATTCCTTGTGAATGCAGTGCCCACTGATTCATGTTGTATGAGCCGCTTATTCAGGTTGGAAGATCTGTTTGTTGTCATCAATCCATCAAGAATCGGCGCTTCTACGGAACATACAAGATCAGAGCCGCGCCTAAGATGCCAGCTTTCAAACCCTGCGCTTCTTGCGGCAAGGCCTTCCTGTGGGACGACCCCCACAAGAAGTGCCTTTGGTGCCTGGGTGAGTTGCACCGGGCTACCAACTTCTCCATCTTTCAGTCCTTCAAACCGAGGACATTGAAAGACAGGGGGCAAAGGTGCCTCAGAAGTCAGCAGCAGGGTTCCTGTATAGGGCTCATTCATGACTAAGGGGCAGGAAGCACCAATTCTGCTGCTTCATACAACCCCTCCCCACACTAGAGGGATAGTTGTCTGGTTACAGACTCCCATATCCCTACACATCTGGATTACGTTTTTCATAGCACACCCTTGGCCTCACAGCCTGACAGCCCTTGGCCTGTGGACCAGTTTTATACATTCATGCAAAATCGCCCCCTCTCTATCGTCTGGGTTGTTACACTGTCCACCTAGCTTCCCGTAAGGTTTAGTGAGGACCGGGATGTTTTGAATGTGTTCCTATATGCCTCACCCCTTCCACACCTTCTCACTGTCAATTTCCAATGACTAAAACCTTTGGAAACACCACCTAGTCCACCCCAGCATTCTCCAGAGCGTGGATCGGTTGTTATCAGAATGCCGTAAGATAAAGAACATATACCCAGGTGGAGGGCCAAAATTTAGCCCTTCTAGTCCCTATGGCCAACCCCATATGGCCCTGACGGACGATCAATGGGGCCCTTATAGCATCTTATAGTCCAGTGTTCAGATTCTCAAGGGTCCTTCACGTATCCCTTCCACTACCATGAGGGAATATAGCAGCAAAACAACGCAGAAAGCTCCATTCACCCTCAGATCAATGGGACCATCCACCACCGTGCACTTAGGTGAACAACGTGCATTTGTTTCTTTGCAGGGTCTTTGTATCTTTCTAGGGGCGTGATGTACAATCTACTGCCCCTCCCCTTCTGTTTTTTCTTGCGCCGTGATCTTCTCTGTTAATGGGAAGCAGGGACCAAGTGACCTTGGTGCTGATCAGTCCATGCCCTTCGCATCATTTACCTAAGGACTTTCCCTCCCTTCCCCTCAGCGAGGACTCCCCAAAACCCTGGGGTATATGCACTTAGGGATACCATGGTGACACTCCCAGATCCCTACCTCCCTTTTAGTGTAATCTTCTGGGCCATTCAGCCGTACTACCTGTGGCCTCCAGTAAGAGCTACCCCTTCTTTGTCAAGTGGGGTAAAAACCAATGGGGTTTTCCCTTCCCCTTGTCCAGCTAAGGTTTCCTGTTTTTTATTTCCAGCAGGAACCTAACAGGCATCCAGTGGAGAGGAGCCCTCCACCCGCTATAAACGGAAGGGCATTCCCGCCCTCAGGGTTGCCACAAGAAGGCACTTCCCCACCTTATGCGCTACCTCATCGCCTTCCAGGTAGGCACGGTGAGTTACGGGATGATGGGTGTCCCTGACGCTCGGGAGCTATGTGTCTGGGCTGTACAATTCCGACATGGACACTCTCCCCTTTCCTGGGCATATCCACCCCTCCCCTCACTTCTGGGGAAAGGGACTCCAAAAGGTCCTCCCCTCCCCACCATTCTGTCTCTTTAATGTCTACTGGAGGCAGTGTCAAACGTCCTCGACCCTGGCAAGAAGCAATATAGAAGTTCTCGCTTTGACAGGGGTATGCAGAAGGGGGACAACTTATCCACCCCACCTCCTGTGATAGGAGAGAGTGAACACTGTAAAGAGTACTCTCACTTACACCCAGAAGACTTCTCAGGACATCCCCACATCCATCTCGTGGCCAGGCCCTGGCCCTGGTATAAGTAGGTTTCGTGTGTTCCCAAGCCCCATCCCCCTCGGCCCTGGGGCATTCTGCTTTTAATCCCTAGGGTTGGTCGGGATCGTCAGCCCTCTGTATACACACCTCAGAGGTCTTGGGGGGGGGTCTTTCCTCAGCACATTTCTTGGCTTTTCCTTGCTTATGGAGCAAAGGGAGCCCTGGTTTAGGTGAAGGCCAGTCTCAAGTCACTGGCCATATCCCCCCCACTCACTCCTTTGTTTTTCCTTACTGTCCTGGGTCATGACCTTAGGGTCCTAGGACCCACTTGCATCCTCCCAATGGAAGGGGAAGGGATTGAGATGGGCAACTCCCCCCAACCCACCCTTCCAGTTTCTCAGGGTTTTTCTTCCTCACAAACCCTCCTTCATCACTCCAGGTTCACTTCCACCTGGAGGGAGGGACCAATCCTGAGTTAGATACCTAGGGATCTTAATAGAATTATCCCTATAAGTCGCAGATCCCATTCCACCTCAGCACTACGGGCCAGTGTAGGCCACAACTACCCCAGCTTGTGGAAGGGACTAAAAGGTGATGCACTTGTCTTGGGGTTCCAGACTGACGTTTTGTTAACCCCTGGCTTCCCAGGGTTACCCCACTGTTGCCCTGGGTGACCCCGTCTACACCCGAGACCACCCCACTAGACCAATTTTTTCCTCAGCAGTTCTCACCCTGCTTTGTGTTACTCAAAGGTCATAGTGCTGCTCCCCACCTGAGGTTGATAGGATAAGCCTTTGCATGACCCTCACCAGAGACGTAAGACAGCCTGTTGCCTCAAAGCGGATAGCCCAACTTTGGACCTTCCCCTCATCCTCAGTGCTTCCTACAACTCCTGGAATTGAAAGACCTGAAGAAATTCAAGTAAGCCCAAAGGGTCAGGGCCCACCTTTAAAATTAGGTGACACACTTCCTTCACTAGTCTTCCTGAGCAGAAACCTTCATTTCTCTTTGTGGTCATATCTTACTTACTATTGATGCTCCCCACCCCCCTCCAAGCAATTAGCAGGGCCCAATATCTGTGCCCACCTTCAAAGGGGAGGGCACATGTCCCTTCTATGGTTTCCCTGGGACGTGCTTTTAGAACAGCTGAGAAGGGCAGTTTTCCTCTATGGGAGCTAAGAAGCTTCGTTGCCACTCAGACCCCTTTTTCCCCACGGTTTGGGGCATTCAGTGCTTAGCACAAGCAGCATTACACTCCCCATCTCTAGGACAAGGTGACACACTATCTCTCTTGGGTCCCCTCACTCAGCATTTTGTCGGGAATTTTAAGAGTTGCAGGATATCCCCTCAGGTAGGCTAAGCAGCCTGCCTCTTTTTCAGGCACTCTTCCAGGTTTTGAGCTTGCCTTTAGGGGAATAGCTGTGCTGAAGGCAGAAAATTCCAACTTCGCCCACTGTCCACGGTACGGCTAGTAGTCACCTAACTCTGAACATATCTGAGCAGCGCTTGAAGAAGAACGGTGGGTTACTTAACAGTAAGCATCCTTCTTCAAGATGGGCTGCTCGCATACATTCAGGATCCTCCCACTGTCCCCGCTATTTGGAGTTGGCAACCAGAAAGGACTGGGGAGGATCAGGGTCAGGGCTGTATATAAAGCCACAGGAGAGGCCAGAGGGGGCGTCGGCTGCCAACCCTGCTCTGACAGGCTAGGGCTAAAAGCTTCCAACCAATCATGTGCTGCGACACATGGACACCTAACTCTGAATGTAAGTGAGCAGCCCATCTTGAAGAAGGACGGTTACTGGTAAGCATCCCACCATTGTTCTTTGTCAAAATTTGCAAGACTTACACATTTTAAAATTACTTTTAAGCAGATCTCTTCGATGCTCAGGGCAGATGGCTGCTATTTGAGACTTGTAAAAAACTTCCACCCTGGGCATCTAAAAACTTTGCTTGAATCACCAAGCACTATTAAGAGTTTTGCGCAAAGTCATTCCATAGTTAACACCTCCTACTATACATACACCTTTCAAAGACATACACCTTTCTGTTCAGTTTGTGCTTTGTGAGAAAAGATGCTGAAAAAAATCAATTTTATGCCAAATCCAGCAATTGAAGGGCAACAACATCCAGGCTGAAGAGGAATTCTTTAAAATGGTACAAAAAGAGACAATGAGAGTAACAAGATTAAAGAAAGGATAATTTAGGCTAAACATCAAGAGAAACATGCTCACAAACAGTTCTGTAATATTGTGCAAGTATCCCAACGTAAAATGAGGTAACTATGCTGGCAGAAATAGCCCCTAAGCAGTCTGTTTATTAGTACAGGGATCATCACTGTGGTAACAAGTCCTGTGGCACTTAAAGACTAATAAATTTATTTAACGCATGAGCTTTCGTCAGTCATAGAGTGACACCATCACAGGACCTAATCAAGTCAGCTACTCCATCAACGGCTCATTCACCTGCTTGTCCACCAATGTGATTTATGCCATCATGTGCCAGAAATGCCCCCACGCCTTATACATTGGACAAACAGGACCATCTATGAGCAAAAGAATAAAATGGGCACGAAACACATCAGAAATCACAACATTCAAAGACCAGTAGCTGAGCACTTCAATCTTCCTACGCATGCTGTGGTTGATTTGTTAATAGCTGCGCTCAAGCAGATGGGCAACACATCAAGACTTCAAAGCGAAGGTGCAGAATTGGAACCAATATGCAAATTTGATTGTGTGAAAGCAGGATTAAACTGTGATTATGGATTCTTTCCCCATTACAATGGGTCATTTGATCTCATCTTTCTCTATGTGTTGTTTCCCAGTGTTTGAATCTTAACAACTGCATTGATTTACTGTTACAGTTTGACCTGATCCCATGACTGACACTTCCTCACATTTACTTTCTTCCCATTCTGTAAATTCTCCTATCTTCAAAGTGTCTGAAGAAGTGGGATTTTCTCCCATGAAAGCTGACATGATAAATTAATTTCTTAGTCTTTAAGTGCCTCAGGACTCCTTGTTTGTTTTGCTCAACTAGACTAACACAGATACCCCTTTGAAACTGTGGTAACAGGCTCCCTAAGGGTACCTCTTCCTAAAAGAGTTAATTTGAATTATCCACATTGACTTCTCTCTGAGAACAGCCACAAACACTGGATTAGTGATAGAGTAGCCACAACCCCGTTGCATTACTTCAGTAGCACTTGAGTATCACCACATAGTCCCTGATGATCTAGCTAGCTTAAGTTTAAAACACCATTTTTATCTCAAGCTAGAGATTTGTTTATATGGACAGGAAGTGGGTTAGAGGCAACACTGGAGTTACATCTTGAACTAATAAGCAGTGAAGACAAGATATAAAATGAGATCTGGCAAAACTGAAATCTGAAAATGTCAGGGAGGGAACAGGTCTCTGCTGGCAGAAAGATGAGCTAAGTATCATCATATGTGGTTGCCTCTCTAACTAATATGATTCTTGTTTGTTTTATGACAACACCCATTCAACATTCTTTATGAGCTTCAGAGCCCACAAGGCCTTGCCAGTCAGCCAGCATTTTACCTTGGAAAGCGATCCCTGTGTTGTTGACAAGCACATCCAGTCCCCCGTATTTCTCCTTCAGGAAGTCCCGCAGAGTCTGGATGCTCTGCAGATCAGTGATGTCCAGCTGGTGGAAAAGGGGGTTCAGTCCTTCCTCCTTCAGCTTTGTCACGGCAGCCTGACCCCGACCTGGGTCCCGAGCTGTCAGGTACACATCCCCAGTAAACTGCTTACACAGAGCTCGCACAATAGCAAATCCAATGCCTTTGTTGGCTCCAGTCACCACAGCTACTCGGGTGCTGGACATCTTCCTGGGCTGGTGGATGCCAAAGTAAGTTCACTGTAACAGGCAAAGGAATACATCTGCATAGATCAGTGTTTCCCAGTCAGTGTGCCATGGCTCACAGGTGTGCTGTCAGGTATGCCACAAAATTTTTTTGAAAAACTACTCAAAGAGCTCTGGATTGGCTCATTGGCTCATGAATATTCATGAGTTTATTTGGAAACTGTATGGTGGTCTGCCTCAAATTAATTAAAGATAGCAAGATGTTCCATGGCAGAGAACATATTGGGGAAAAAAAAAACCCAAGGAGTTGTGTGGCACTTTAAGACTAGCAGATTTATTTTTTGAATTTATTTTTCGGGTTTTTTTTGCTGGACTAGGCTAACACGGCTATCCCTTTGGAAATTTACAAGATGCAACATATTGGGAACCACTGGCATGGATTGTCATTGTGACTGTGCTCACCTTACAACATGCTCTGGAAACAAACGTCTGCCACAAGTACCAGTTCCCAAAACAAGACATACTGGAATAAAATGGAGGGAAAAAAAAAAAAAGCAAGGAGTCTTGTGGCACTTAAAGACTACCAGATTTATTTATCGCATGAGCTTTCGTGGGAGAAAAATCCTGCTTCGTCAGATGCTTTGAAGAGGGGGGATTTACAGAATGGGATGAAAATAAATGCAGGGGAGTGCAAGACACGGGATCAGGTCACACTGCAACAGCAAATTAGAGCATTTGTATGGATTCAAACTCTAGGGAACAGCACACAGAGGGAGGGTGAAGTCAAATTATCATGTGAAAAGAATCCGTAGTCACGATTAAGGGGCCAAATGAAGTTCACCTCCAGTTTGCAAGCCCACAAGCAGCAATTACCCAAACACAGCTTTCTTCTTCAAAGCATGTTCCCCAGTATTCTCTCCAGGACTTGAAATTCGGGGAAGGTCTAGGAGGGTGCTGGGTTGCCCACTAAACTGGTCAAATTCCAAAGGGTGTTAGTCTAGTTCACCCATCTTCGAATCATCTGACAAAGTGGGATTTTCTCCCACGAAAGCTCATGCGAAAAATAAATTTGTTAGTCTTAAAGTGCCACACGATTCCTTGTTTTTCCCCCCACTAAATTGGTGTAACACTGTTACTAGCTGACAATGGGGGGGGTGTTGGGAAATTCAGGGCTGGGTGCAGGGTGGGTGTTAGGGAAATCCCTGGTGTTCCCCATGCAGGCGACCCAAGAAGAGGATGAGAGCCATCCCATCGGGAAAACGAGGCAGAAGGGAAGGAAAGCTCCAGGCGAGCTGGCCCTGGGCATGTGTTGGGGAAGAGACCGCGCTGCGGTGAGAGAAGCAATTTGCAAACTCACCTCCGGCTACAAGCGAAGCCGCGCCTCTCTGCAACTGCAAGCTGCTGCTCCAGCAAGCCGAGGATGACGAAGGCTTGTTTTCTTGCATTGTCCAATCGGGGAGCAGAGCCCCCGCCCCGGAGCTTTACGTGTCTTCCTCCTGGTGAGAAAAAGACTCCGGCCCCCCAGCTGCTCAGGAAACACGTGGGTTCTCCCGCGCCTGCTGCTGCTGCGGCGGGAGCCTAGCCCCTCGGCCTATCTGCGGCGTAAGTGACTAAAGGCGGGGGGTTTGCTTTCCCCAGGCGGGCTGGGGGAGAGCTGGAGCAGTAACCTCAAGCCCATGTTTAAAATAGGATCCTTAGAGAGATGAGCTGGTTTTTTCTTCCTTTAAGTTCTCTTTCCTGTTGCAAGCACCAGAAAATGTAGTCGCAGGCAGTGATTTCCCTAATGCACCCCTACATCCCTCTGAACTTCCCAGCAGCACCCCTCAGTTGTCAGCTAGTAAGTGCTATACCAAATCAGTGAGCATCCCCTATACCCCCCCCCCCCCCACCAGTGTTTCCTAACCAGTGTGCCCTGGCAGGCAGGTGTGGGGTCAGGTCTAACCAGGGCTGGCTCAAGGTAGAGTTACCAGATATCAAAGCATGGAAAGGAGGATGGAGAAGTACAAAAAGGAGGACATTGGAGGATACATGGAGAAAATGTAGTATTACTGAGATATTCCTCTATTTTTAGGGCATCCTGGAATGCTTCCCCATAAAAATAGGGTGTTCTGGAGAGTTCCAGCAACTCTTGTAAGTAAAAAGCCAGACAAAATCATGTGCTTTTAAAATGCTTGCCAGAGGGAGGACGTGAAGGTAAAAAGGAGGATCTGGTAACCCTAGCTCAAGGGGTTGTGGTGCCCCAAGCCAAATTTTGATTTGGTGCCTTCCCCATCTCATTCATGGAGGTTGAAAACAGTTTTCCAAAGTGCATAAAGCTCCAGGGTCTGCCTGCAGAGGGATTTAAAGTGCACTCTGCCTACATGACTTAAGCTGCAGGTTGACTAACAGTGCCTGAGCTGCTAGGAAAGAGTTGAAGAGGCAGGAGCCAGCCTTATCTTCGGGGGGCTAGGTGCCCCTACAAATTGTCACTTGAAGCCATGTCTGTCTCTTGCCTCACAGTAGAGCCAGCCCTGGGTCTAAGCAAGCGTGCCACAAAATTTTTTGGAAAACTACTCGAGTGCTTGATAGTCTCATGAATATTCATGAGTTCATTTGGAAACTAGATGGTGGGGTGCCTCAAATTAATTAAAGGTATCAAGGTGTGCCACCGCAGAGAAGATGGTGGGAACCACTGCCCTACACTACCACCACTCCTAATTTCAAGTCCTGGGGAGAATACTGGTTGCAGGCACTCCAGCCGGCTATTGGAGCTGAGAACACAGCTGTTTCGTCTGTCTCTGTGGCAAGATACTTAGTGATTTGATTGATCTCTTGTCCACGACTCTGAAAATACAAAGCTGGAAGCAATACAAGCACCTAGTAGTCTGTGTTGAGGTTACTCAGTTCTGTTAGAAGTTCATAATATACTTTTAATGAAAGGCCTGATGCCAGATCTGGAAATCAATAATAAATAAATACGTTTGTTAGCCTTTAGGTGCCACAGGACTCCTTGTTTGTTTTACAGATCTGGAAAAGCTAACACTCTTTTATGCAGCTGTAGAGTTCTTAGACATGTGCAAGAAGGTTGTGTGGAATTAGAAGTGATTCACGTGTGTTAGAATCATCACCCTGCCCCCTAAAAAATAATTTCCAGTGGGGTAGCCATGTTAGTTTGTGTACAACAAAAACAACGAGAGTCCTGTGGCACCTTAAAGACTAAGAAATTTTTTCAGGCATAAGCTTTTGTGGTTCATGTGTCTGACTATGTATTTTGGAGTCCATGAAAGCTTATGCCAAAAGAAAGTCGTTAGTCTTTAAGATGCCACAGGATTCTTGTATTTCCTAAAAATTAAGCTCCTTTTATTGGACAGTTCACCCATACATCCACACACAAACGTGCTTAGGAAATAGAGGTTTCAGCAGGTGGTGTTTCTGCACTGTTTTGTGCTGTCTGGGTGGTTAATTTGGAGAACACTAATTTTGACAGTGAAAATTATCTTTTTTTATTTTGTTCTGATGTCATCTTTTTTTAAAGTATGGATTGCACCCAATAATTCCCACACAATTTTTTTTCTTTGATTTATAGCTAAGTTAATGATACATAGTTCCGCTAATGATAGTGGTAGCATGTAGCACCATCCACAGTACAGTAACAGCCAAACAACTTGTAAGACAGGGGTCGGCAACCTTTGTTGGCCCACATGCCAGCCCTGCCCACCTCATCCTCAGCAGGTGCTGGGGGTGGTGCCAAATGGGGCGGAGCCAGGGACTCTGGGTTTGGGGGGAAGCTAGGGTCGCTGGGGGCAGGCGGCCTTGGGTTCCTGGCTCCTGCAGGCTGCAGTTTCCTGCTCCCCACTGTCTGGAGTGGAGGCTCCAGTCCTCGACTCCACAACAAGTTTAAGTGGTGTGGGGGGAGCCTTGGGTCGGGAGTTGGGCAGGGATGGAGGTGACTCGCAGCACGGTACGGTCTGACTTGGGAGCTCAATGGCCAGCGCAGCTCAGCAGGCGGCACAGCTCAGCTTGGCTGGACTGCAGGTGTGGCTCGGGGGTTGGCGCGGTGCAGCGCGACTTGGGGGGTGGCCTGGGGCTCGGCCAGCACTGCCGCCCGAGGTTCGACCCAGCCCAGCCAAGCTGAGCCATGCCGGCTGCTGCACTGGCCCCTGAGTCACCTACTGTGTCAGCTGCCGAGCTGCGGTGGCCGCTGAACTCCCAAATCAGGCCACCCTGCACTGCAAGTCTCCATCCTGCCCAACTCCTGACCCAGGGCTCCCTCCACACCACTTAAACTTGTTGTGGAGTGCAGCCTGCAGTAGCCTGGAGCCACTGCACATGTCTCTTGTGGCCCCAAACTCCAGGCCATGTTTGGTGGCGGGGCCAGTGGGGGAGCCTGAGCAGCACTGCGTGTCGCTCAGGATTGGCCCACGTGCCTAGTTTGGCACATGTGCCGGGGGTGGCCAACTGCTTTTGTAAGACATGCTTACAAGTAATTTTAATCAAATATATCAAAGCAATACGTGTGACTACTTGAAATATATAACTATTTAGGTATATTATGAAAAATTTTATGAGCATGTGTTGTGAGCCACTTTATGGTGGTGGTTGGAGTATAAAACAAATGAGGAGTCCTGTGGCACTTTTAAAGATTGACATATTTATTTATCTCATGACCTTTCATGGGAGAAAATCTCACTTCATCAGGTGCTAGAAAATGGAATACGTGCATTACGGGAGGGAAAGATAAATGCAATGAAGTGTAAACACAGGATAGGGTCTGATTACTCTAGCAGCTCAAACAAGATATATAAACATTTTGGTACAACATATCCCTGTCAGTATTGTCATTTACTGAATACATGAACTGTAAAGGTAATGGAATATTTATGTAAATTATCTGAGCAGTGTTCCTACTTTTAAATGCAATGATGATGTAGCTATGTGACTCCCAGCATATTGGAGATAGTTCAATTAAAAACCACCTAACTCCTGTCATAGCTGGAAGGCTTGTCTCTCTCATGACAGAAGTTGGTCCAGTACAAGATGTTACCTCACCCACCTTGTTCCTCTAATAATTTTAAGTGACTGTTTTCAATTATAGTATTCCTGCTGTGAGTTTTGTATATGGGTTATGTTCTTCCGCATGTAATGGTAACAGTAAATGAATTATGTTTCTCTGTGGAAACTACCTTGTTTTTAAATGTAGAAATTGCAGCTTCTTGCTTCCTTACCTCCTCTTTAATGCTCACTCAGGTGCTTGCATGTCTTTTTTTTCTCTAAGCTGAAAAGTGCAAGGATGTTTAATATAAAGAGCTTATTTTTTTGTTTATATAAGTTTGGAGTGAGTAATCTTGTATATGCAGGAACTGAAAGAAATATTGAAAGAACTTGGCTGGTTTCCCATTTTTCATTAAGGTAAAGCCGTAAAAAGTGAAGTATTACTATGAGGAAAAATAGAGGTCGGACCAGTAGAAGGAGAAGAAGAAAACAATTTAGAAGTTTGCATTCAAATGGAGGTAATGTATATTAGTCTTGTATTCAGGGAAGTAACAGCATAATCTGTTATTTGACAACGGATCTTTCTACATTTTCAGTTTATTAGAATGGCTACATGTCTTGACAAAAATAATAACAGCTATCAGCCATTACATGCAAACCATTATGTTTTCTGGTTTTAATATGCTTTACCTTTGTCTTCTTTTGGCCATGTTTAGCACTGGGAGTTTTGTTTTCTGGTTGAAGAATGATACTATATTGCTCTTCAGATTTTGTCTTTTGTCATGTTGCATGATTATTTGGCATGCTAAATGCCCTAAATTTACAGTGAAATCAGTGACAGTAAGAATATTCAGTACCTAACAGAACTGATGTCTTTTCCATTATCTTATTGTATGTTGTATTATAAAATACCATTCTTTTCTGTTTGAGGTAGAAGTCTATTACAGTATAAGTGCACCATGTTTTTAATTGCACTATATTCCATTGGTTAATCATGCTTTCTCTATGTTTAGTGAACCAGAGTCATAAACTGGAATATATACAGCTTAAGAAGTGGCTGAAAGAGAGGGGATTTGATGACAGTAATTTAAGACCAGCACAGTTTTCAGGTAATTCTTTAATTGCTTATTGATCCTAAGTTGTCTAATTCTCACTGTGGTTTTGTCTGCATCTCGCTGATTGGCTTTAGGAATGAGCCTTCACTCTGCAGACACTAAGGCGTCAGTCCACCAAACAAGTGTACACATGAATAGGCTTGGGCCCAGGCACTGCAAACTGTACTTCACAAGTGGATTCTTATGCTCTTGCGAAGTCCCACTGAAGCTAACGGGTCTCTGCATAGGACCAGGGGCACGCCCCTATAAAATTTCTTGTGGGATTGGGGTCATGAGCATTGAAGCTACTCATGTTTATAAGATACTGTTAGATAATGCTTACAGGTTCAGGACCTAAGCTTGTAAACATTTCTTCATTCTTTCTGGCAGATTAATTAAATACGTGTTTCAGCAGGTCGTGATGGAATGTAGTAATTAACAACAATAAATAGTTCAAATTTTAGTGGAATGTTTATGTACATGAGTTTTTAGAAGGATTTGTTTTTCAAAAAAAATCTTTACAGATTTTATTACAAGACAGCGGGTAGTACATAGTATAATCGAGAAACAACTGTGCAAGCCAGGTGACAACTAAAACACTAAGACAGGCCTTGATAAAGCTATGCTTCTGGTTGCTGTGGTGACCAGTTTTAATAGCCCGTTGCCTAGCTTCACTGCAAAACTGTAATGGAGGCACACCATTTGGCAATCAAAAGTAAAATTGCTGGTGCCTAGCTGTGAGCCAATTTTGTCCATGCTGGTATAAGATAACTAGCAAAGAAGGAGAAGCATAAGCAGTGGAGAAAAAATGGCTTTTAAGCAGAGATTTGGAGGAAAAAAAGGCGAGTAACTGATTAAGCTGAGAGATGCCGGAGGATTATTCAGATGGCAGGAGCTGCAGATGTGACAGCTTTCATAAATGGTAAGAGTGTGGGAAATGTCAGAGAAGAGACTGAAACTAAAGGAAAAAGAGAAAGAAGAACCCATATTATCAAAGGTATTAAAATACCTCACTGGTATTTAAATCAGTGGAAGTTAGGTGTCTAAATACCTTTTGAGTATCTGGGCCAAGATCTGTACATAAGCTGGAGTTAGTCCCTGTCAGGAGTGACTCCTTTTCATGAGATTTCATTTTTCAGGCCAGTTCTAATTCATAGTGTTTTGTTGCAGTCTCATGGCGAAGTCTTAGGACTGTGTACTATATTGTAATCGTTCTTTTTGTTCCTGTGCTATTTCAGATACAGGAAGAGGACTAATGACTACAAAAGCTTTTCAAGTTAGTATTTTTTATTTTATATGGCTTATCTTGTATATACTGCAGGAGCAGCTGGAGATATTTTGGGCCTTAATCAGAATTCCTCCTGAGAGAGTCTAAATGTCTAGAGGGGACTTTAAGAATATATTGTTTGTATTTAGGAGGTAGAAACCCCCACGCTGAGATAAGGGGATTTCACAGTGCAGACTGCCAGGTAGAGTTAGGTGTGCGAATTGGATAGGGAGCTGAAGTGTTGCATTTTAACTGTCTTGTGTGTATGCTGCTGTTGTGAACTAAAAGGTTCAATTTAATGTAGTCCTGCGTGAAATGGTACAGAAAGGAGTCAGAATGTGGTTGTAAATGCCCAGTAGAAAGTCCCCCTGTTGGAGGGGTCTCACTCCAGGTGTGGTATAGTCTGTTCAAGGGGGACAGTGATGCTTCTTATCTAGTCACCACCATAACCAGAAATGGTTTATTGTCTGCCAGTGGTATCCTTCCACTTACTGCACAAACTTCCTACGTGGCTGTACCACCAGAGTTTTACAATTAGAATAATCTCCACTGAAGCTGTGGTGTGCTCCGGGGCATTTCTGTACATTTATGAGTTGTAATTCTGTGGTTCATTTTCAATCTAATTTTTAGTTTTTGTTTTTTCCCAAAGGCAGGGGAACTGATTATTTCATTGCCGGAGAAATGCTTAATCACAACCAGTACTGTCCTTAGCAGCCACCTTGGGGAATACATTGAAAAGTAAGTGTGGGAGGGAGATAATCCCATAAGAAATTTCTCTGTTGTTGTTTATTGGGAACTTGCACGCTAGTACACAATCCCTTTTACCTTGTGTTAGGGCTTCCACTTGCAAAGCCTAATTTACACACGTATGTGACTCAAGGAACTCTGGATACTAACTGGCATTGGGCCCAGGAATCTCTTGGATTCATCAAAATAATGTCAATTAATATCTTTAATGGAAACTTGCATCATACTGGTCATCATCATTGCAAAAATGTATGTATAGATGTTGTGTAAGGAGTTATCTATGTACACTGACAGTTCTGTTCTTAAGGTCCGTGACTAGGAACTGGCCACCAGAAAAGTGAAAGAGAAGGTTTTATTTCTGGCAAGGAATGTTTGGTTCAAAATGGGCATCCACTTATAGTCTAAGTTGAATGCTCATGAAGGATTGTGAAATCTTCAAAGATAGGAAATTCATAGGAAGAAGTGTACCAGCAGCATAAAGTCCTGTTTGTAAGGAAGGACAATAAACTTTGTAGGACTATAACTAAGAGATTTGGAGGTTCACCCTCATTCTTCACCTAAGAGGTAAACTGATAGTGAGTTTACTTATGAAAAAGGGACCTTTGCCAGGCTTGATTGAAAAGATGGGAAGGAAATTTGGATAAGAGAAACATCTTCAGACAGAGGAATTACTAGTTAGTTAAATTTAGGGTTTAGAATACATGTTAAGATTTTGTTTTACATGTAACCTTTCTGTTCCCAGTTCTCTCAGTGGTTTTTATTCTGCCTTCTTCTTTTTACATAAATTTCCTTTTGTTTTATAATTGAACTCTCATGCTCTGCATAATGCAGGGAGGCAGTATGCCAGGCTAAAACTGGTAAACCATGGTAAACTGTTTCTCTGGGAACAGAGGATCTGGTATTTCTGTGTGTGTCCAGTGATCAGGGGCTGGCTATCACAGGGGAACAGTTGAAGACACTCAGGATTTGGGGTACATTTTTTTATCAATCACCAGGGTAAAAGTAAGGCTTATATAGAGAAGAGTGTTTGAATAACAGGCTGGTTGTGTTAGCTAAGTGTCAGCTTTCTAAGCACAGGCAAGACTCCATCATGCTGGAGGCATGTGGTAACAAGTTCTGTGCCCTGAGAAGCATCATAGTTTATTTCCATTGGTCTCAACAATACTACTTGCATGCACGAGGGATTGTTCAAATGAATATTATGCAGGACGGGGCCCTTATTGAAATGAAATTTTAAATTATTGTTTGGAACTACTAAATGTACATGCACTAAAAAAAAGGAATTAAAATATGAATTCTCCCTTTTGCTAAATTTGGAACAAAAGCTGATGTAGACCTAGTATAGAAGACTTTTTTATATTTTTTGTTTTAGAAAACATCCAGTTTTATCATTTTACTTTTTACAGCTTGTCAGTAAAATAAACGTAAAAAGACTGAAATAATGGAAAAAACAATTGCAAATAAACTACAAATAAGTTTAGAATCTCAAAATATTAAAAGAATATATAGCAGTATTTTATCTTTCTCATTTCTTTATATCTTGTGTTTTGAATAGATGGAAACCTCCCATGTCTCCTTTGATTGCACTGTGCACATTTTTAATAGCAGAGAAATATGCTGGTGAGCAATCTGTGTGGAAGCCTTACCTTGATGTTTTACCGAAGACCTATACCTGCCCTGTTTGTTTAGAGCAAGATGTAGTGAGACTTCTTCCTGAGCCCTTAAGAAGGAAGGCTTATGAGCAAAGAACAGTGGTTCAGGAGCTGTTTACCTCTTCTAAGGCTTTTTTCTCTTCCCTGCAGTCTTTATTTACTAAGAATGTAGAAACTATTTTTAATTATGATGCCCTGCAGTGGGCTTGGTGCACCATTAATACTAGAACAGTGTACATGAAGCACTCACAGAGGGAATGTTTCTCTAGAGAGCCGGATGTTTATGCACTAGCACCTTATTTAGATCTGCTAAACCACAGTCCAAATGTTCAGGTAAGAAGTTGGAAAAAAACCATGGTTTTTATGATGTGCAAACTCTACAAAAGCCACATTCTTGTTTATGCTGAGTTAGGAACAGATTTCCATTGAAGTGTCATGATGTGGGTGGGTTCCTATAGACTCATTAGATGTGCTATCAAAACTTACTGTACAGTGCAAAATTAAATTAATAAAATTGATTTTTATGATTCAAGTGGCAAAACAATGCCAAGGGAAAGAATTCCACCCACATGCTTGTGCTCAGTGTGCTAGTATGATGGAGTGTAGCAGCCTCACACTGAACATGAAGGGATTAATGAGAGCTTAGGGGCACAATCAGCCTCACCTCACTACATCTGTGGTATGTGTCAGCCCTGAAGGGATGAGTTAAGAGCTGAACTTGGCTCATTTAGGGGCAGATCAAAAAGGAGAGCCATTCTCTGCTCTCACTCAGTGAGAGAAGCCTGGCTACAGTCAGGTAGTGGAGTAGGATTGCTGACAGACAGAGCCTACCTGAAGAAGGATACCTCTGCAATGGGGAGACTTGGGCAGTTGGGAAAGAAAGTGAAAGCAGGAAGTGAATTCACCCAAGATTCTCTCCAGTGATGGAAAGTCTTGCAAGGAGCATGAAGACTCCTGCTTTTCAGAAATTGCTCTGCCAGGGGAGTGGAGGAAACAGCCCCCTGCAGCTAGCACCTCTGCTTAACATGCAGAAGGTCCTGGGTTCAGTTCCCAGGGGGTTGGAGTCGATGATCTCACGAGGTCCCTTCCAGCCCTATGATTTGATTTGATTTGATTTGATTTGGTCCCAACCAGAAGGCAGAAAGTGTGAAGAATCCTTAGGGACCCTTTAGGAAGAGGCTTAGAGAGGGTGGAGCTGATACACTGGGAACCTGGGAAGAGGCTGAAGTAAAGGCCCAAGACAGGGCGAGGAAGTCACCCATGGAGACAGCAAAGGTCTGTATTGTCAGGCCTTGACTGCATAATCAGGGTCCTTGGTCCAGACCCCAGTGGAGATGCAGGACCTGAGTTCTGCCAGCTCAGTGGGGAAGAGGGAGTGCCCCATACAAGCCCCAGGGGTAAGGACTGCTGGAATTCCCTGGTACTAGTGAGTCTGGACTCAAATAAACCATCCAGCATGAAGCTGAAGGATGACTTGTGCTGTCAGTTTACCCCAGAAGGTATGGAACTCTAGATATGCTGGATAGAGGAGGACTGAGTTGCATGAAGGAGCAGACCGTGGTAGGGCTGTAATGGCCAGCAGCAGCAGTGCTAAAGGAGGTGGGCCTTCTACACCATGCCCCAGTCACCAGTGGAGGTGCTGGCCAGTGAGTTACATGCTTATGCCTGGCCATATATGCCACTCTTTTGGATCACAAGTCCAGAAATCGCTTAGGTCAGAGGTCTTCAAACTGGGTGCACCCTGCTAAGGGGCATGTGGAGGGATGTTGGGGCAGATGCGTTGGGGCCTGGGCTACTTGAGACAGGGAGGGGGCATCCCTTCAGCGCTGGCTGTGCCTCTGCAGCTGTTTGCAGCCTTGGCCCTGATACTCTCCTGCTATGGTTTGCCTTCTGCTCCTGCTCCTGCCTTCAGCCCTGGCTTCTGGATTCTGGCCCTGGGCACGACTGCAGCATAGCTGTGGCTCCACTTTTGGCTCAGCTCTTACCACCTTCACTTCAGCCAAGGATGGATGTGGACAGGGCTGAAGTGGGAAGGGGTATGGATGCAGCATAAAAAGTTGGAGGACCACCAGCTTAAGCAGGACTGTCCCCAATGGAGGTTCTCTGTTCCGCATTACCTCCTTCATGAGATTCAGTGCAGCGAGCAGGTGGCCACTATAGTGCCTGGTAGTCTAGGCAACAAAGCAGCCTATGACAACCTCCTCAAGGCTGCCTATAAATTACTCAAATTTACGACAAGGGTCACACATTCACCTGACAGGACAGAGTCAGGGTAGCATAAAGATGATTTAAAGCTACTTTTGTCCCTGCTTCCCCTGAGCTGGAGATGCAGAATAGTCCTGGACCAAAGGGTTCTGTGTTTTTTTTTTGGTTTTTTTTTTTTTTTTTCTATTTTAGTAGTTTTAGGGAATTTTTTTCTCTTCAGATCATGCCCCAAGTACAAAAAGGAAAACTCCCACTCTTCAAAATCAATTTAAATATTTAATCAGTGAGTCTTAGATGTTTATGTCCTTTTATCACAGTAAGGTAAAAGTGCTAAATGTTATCATTCTATGTCTGATGGGTTGTATTTTTTTTCACGCTGCCATTGAGGAAATGTCTTCTTAAAATGTCTCAAAGGTGAAAGCTGCATTTAATGCGCAGACGAGATGTTACGAAATCGGGACAGATTCATACTGCAGGAAACATGAAGAACTGTTCATCTCTTATGGTCCTCATGATAACCAACGACTTTTGTTAGAGTATGGATTTGTTGCCATCAACAACCCACACAGTGGGGTTTATGTCTCAACAGGTTGGTAATTTGATCTTAATATTAACATATGAAATACTAGGGAGCCAGGAAGCTTTATCACTTCATGTGGGGTAAATATGGTGATTGAGGAAGCTGACAGTTTCACTGTGCACTAGGCTATAGTCAGTATGATCCACTTAAGGATTTTTAGCAGCATTAAAATTCATATACAGAATTAAAGTGAAATATGACTGGTTCAATTTTTGCCTTTTTTAACTAAGCCCAATGAGGATTTTTAACTTAGTATGTGTGTTAAGTGGCCTTCATTCTTGTGGATTTGCTCTGGTTTCATTCACTGTATTGTGAAACTTTGGCCTTTATTTTGAAAATCCATACATGTTTGGCTAACTTTAAGCACAGGAACACTAACATTGACTTCAGTGGGACTGCTTATGTGAGTAAAAGAGACATGTAAATGTTTGCAGGATTGTGGCTTTAGAGAACAATTAAAGGATGGAAATAAAAATGCTGGGTGATTTTTGCAGTCTGCTCTTTGTGTGTGCGTGTGTGTGTGTGCACGTGCGCGCACACATGCTCGCCTGTGTCTGCATAATACTAAAAAGAGAGAAGCTTGATTTTTTTTCTATAGAGTGGACGTTAATGTGTCTTCAACTCTGCAAAACTTAACTGAGCATGCGCTTCAATGCTTTGCTGAACTGAGGCCACAATAAGAGGAACCCATGCTCCTAGCCCAATCATTGTTAAAGAAAATTAATAGTTATGTGATGAAGACTTGGTTATGAATTGGTCAACAAGCTGATTGGGGAGTCAAAAACTAGCTTGGGAAGTGGAATTTTTTTACATTTATGCTTTGCCAGTGAGATCTGGTTGCTTTTATACAGGCATGTGAAAAGAGAGAGATAGACAGACAGACAGACAGACAGCTGTTTGGAATTTAAATTTAGTGTGCTGTAGAAAAGTTACATTGTTGTTATAAAAAACAGCTTTGGGGCTTTAAAGTCAAATTTTCAGCTGGTACAAATCAACTCTATTTACTTCCCTGAAGTTATGTTAATTTATCAGCTGATCATCTGGCTCTTGGTGCTGTAGAACTTGCATGTGTTAAAAGAACATTAAGATTGCCAAGTCACATATGTAAAAGTAATAAAATGCCAGAATTAACTCTCTCTGTGGGTTCAATCCTGCAAGTTGCTGAATGCTTTTGCTAGGTGCTTTTCAACTCAAATTAAACTTCATTAAAGATTTGACTTTATGTGAGCTGGTGTTTTCATAATGTTCAGTAGGAAGATTAATTATAGCTGAGCTATAAGAAAATACCTTGCAGTTTGTTAGTTTGTTTTCACTACAATCTTTAAATACATATATTGCAGATACCGTTCTTAAACACCTCTTTCCAGCAGACAAGCAGAGAAATACGAAGATTTCCATTCTAAAGGATCATGATTTGTTAGAGTGAGTGTCTCTTTAAAATTCTGGTTTCCACTTCATAAGACAGTTGCTACAAAAGTGAAATAAATGTTCAGATGCTCTTCAAAAACAAAACAAAACAAAACAAAAAACCCCCCAACCAAACAAAAACCTTACTAGAGAACTGACGTATTACAAGTATACTGGTATTTCCTTTATATTTTCTCTCTTTCACTATCAAGAGATAAATAGATAAAAGAGAATATGAAAACTGAGGATCAGGGGTAGGGAACAGCAAAAGACAATTGGTACCACCTCGTTCCAAGGGTTTGGGAAGCAGCAGAGCAAAGAGAACTGGGGTGAATTCCTTTTGCTTAGGATTTCCCACATGGACTCTGCGTCTGTATCCTTAATTGTGTGCTGGTGTGCGAGGAGACTGCAACTAGGCAGAAGTTTTGTTGACGCAATTACTTTTGGTGTGAAAATCACAAATCATGTAACTTTCCATATTTTGGCTATTTTTGACATTTTTAGGAATTTGACATTTGGAAGAGATGGGCCATCATGGCGACTCCTCACAACTCTCAAATTGTTATGTCTGGAACCAGATGAGTTGTAAGTTTCAAATAAATACTCTGCAAAATTTGGTCATTTATTTAGACAAAATGCATCTCCTACCCCTCTAGTCTGTATCTTCTCACACTGAGGCATAGAAAGAGTAATGTTGGACATACTTGTGTGATTATTTCTAACTTCAGTGAGATTGACACACAAGAAAGGCAAGAAAGATTTGGAACAACGTATAATTTACATGCCATTCTCTGCTTGTTGCAAGATAACTGCATTTGGTTCAACACCAAACATTCTGGCGTTGTTTCTACACTCCTCCAAGAACTGGATATTGCTTTAATGTTCAGTTTTTCTTTTTCTTGTTTGTGTCTTTGGTGGGTCCTATGAGCTCAGATGTCAGCTTGATTGATCTGAAATGTATATTTCAGAGACCATTTTTGAAATTTCAGGGCCAATTTTCAGTTACACTGTCACAAAGTTGCTCCAGCTTTTCAACAGTAAATTTTGAAAATCTTTCAAAGTCCTGGTATTGTTTAAAAATGGCTCCATGGGTTTTGTCAGTAATCAAATATGGCTTACAATTAAAAGGAAAAATGAACATTTACACCTATCTATGGTGTGATGTCTTCACTTCAGTCACAATATCTTGAAATGAAATGTGTGTGTTCTACTCAACTTTGTAAGCCACGCACATCAGTGTGGTATCTGACTTCTGTTTTAATTTTGATTTAATTATTTAGTCGGGTTTTTTGGGTATAATGTCAATTTAACTTCTGAATGGGAAATGCAACAAATAATCATTTGTGTCTCCCTACCCCCCTCACATTGTTTGTTTGCTTTAGTATCTACTGGAAGAAAGTGCTGCTTGGTGATACAGTTTCAGCCAGAAATGAAGAGAGGAGTTTGAACATAGCAGCAAAAATATGCTTTGCTTTAATAGAGGAGACACAGGATGTCCTTCACCAGGTAACTTGGCTAGAAGAATACAATGGGGCAGATTCTCCAAAGGGGTTGGTTTATGTGGTGTGTTAATTTGCAATAGAGGGAAGCATAGCTAGTCTGCAGTAGTGTGCTATGCATTAACTAGCTCATGTGGACCCTACTGGTGCGCTACAGAAGTTCGCTAGCATGCATTAATGTAGTAGTCCTTTTATATGCTAGTAACGTTTATGGAGCATCCTCAGAATCCTCACAGGTCACTTAGTGCACAATACACTAGTACAAACTAAAATTTACACCCTTCTGGTACACATAGACAAGTCTTAACATTTAGCATAAATTGGTGGTAGCACCATTGACTTCAGAGTTGTAAATGTGGGCAGAATTCAGCCCTGTGTGTTTTACACGTGAAGGTTTGTCCTACACATCAGCTTATTTGTCTGGCTTTACCTAAGCCAGGGGTCTCAAACTCAAATCACTGCAAGGGCCGCATGAGGACTAATACGTTAGCCTGGGGGCCACGCCACTGAAACCTTTTCATACAATGATATTGCAAATATCGGTAACAATAGTGTTGTTGCGGGTCACAGTAAATAGCTTTAGGGGCTGCATGCGGCCCAAGGGCTGCATGTTTGAGATCCCTGACCTAAGTGTTTGTTTATGTGGGGAGAGTGCGTTTTGTTTTTCTGTGCAAAGCGTGCTTCAGGCATAATCTGCTCCAGATTTAAAACAATGTAACTGAGATGAGCTCTTAGTGCTGTAAGAATACGTTAGTTTAGGATTTATTCTGCTTTGGGGGAGCTGGAGGAGTCTGTCACTCTTTTGGAATATCTTGGTGTGTATTACACACCGTGGACCTTAAATCAGTAGGAATATTTCCATTGAATTCAGGTTGGTTTTGGATTAGGGGCACTTGGCAAAGCATAAGAAAGTGGCAAATGGAAAAAAGCCCCTCACCATTGACTTTGCTGAAGTGACTTTGTATTTACACCAGTATATCTGAGATCAGAAAATGGCCTAACAGTTAAAATGACTTTCTTCAAAAATGTTACTGTAGTGGTAATGCGACTTAATTCAGGAGCAGCTTAGCGGCCTTCATGTGCCTTTACAGGGTATTTTCTACCTTCCGGCTATCTGATGAGAGAAAGCCAATTAGGAATACTACTTGTTAAATGAAAAAATAAATAAGCAAATACAAAGCTAGCTAACATACTCTATTTTCCTAAAACAATGCAGTAATCAAATAGAGGTTACAGTGGAGATCAGATGATTTAATCAAGGGATTAACAATATCATAAATTGACATTAGTAACTCAACAAGAAAATAGAATCAGCAAATAAAACAAAACTGGGGCTGTTCAGTTTAGAAAAGAGACAACTAAAGGGGCTATGATTGGGGTCTATAAAATCATCAATAGTGTGCAAAAGGTGAGTAAGAAGTTTTACTCCTTCACATTAAACAAGAACCAATGAAACTAATGGACAGCAGATTTAAAATAAACATACAGAACTATTTCTTCACACATAGCACAGTCAGCTGTGGAGTTTGTTGCCTAGGGATGCTGCGAAGGTCAGAAAAGGTTAAGTTTCCAGAGGGATAGGTCCATCATTGGCTATTGCCAAGCTGCCCAGGGATGCAACCTCATGCATTGGATGTCCCTACCCTCTGGCTGCCAGAAACTGATTGAACAACAGGAGATACATCATGTGATAATTGCCTCGTTCTGTTTATTCCTTCTGAAGTGCATGTCATTGGCCACTGTCAGAAGATCAAATATTGGGCTAAAAGGACCATTGATCTGATCCAGTATGGCCATTCATACAGTGGTTTGCTCAGTTGAACGTGATCAACAGTCAAATCATGAAACCAGTATAACAGAGCAAATCCTTGTATACACGTGTCCTTGGACATTCAAAGTGGGGAGCAGCTGCCTCCTTAGCCCTAGAAATATTACTACATCCTTTTAGAGTGCCAGATTCATTGAATGACTTACTTCAGGACTGGTTCACACTTAAAAATTAGACTGAGGTCACCCAGAGCTGTGAAGAATTCTGTACCCTGAGTTGCATAACTGGGTGGACCTAATGTCTGGTGTAAATGTGGCTAAGTCAATCAGAATTGTTCTCTCAAGCTAGCCACCGCCTCTTGGAGAGGTGGGTTAACTACATCAGTGGAAAAATCCCTTGTTTGTTGTTGTAGGAAGCATCTGGAGCAGGAGTGGTCAAACTTGCGACCCCTCACACCTCCCCCGAGCCCTGAAGAGCAGAGTTTTTTAGTCCCATGACACTGTTGCAGGGCAGAAGCACTGAGCTTCCCAGGCTGGCAGGCAGAGAATGGGGCTCTGCTGGTTAGGATGAATATGGCCTAAATTTCATCTCTTCTTCCCTCCCTGCCTTCAGTCTCTCTACACTCCATACAGTGGAATCACCAGTTCAGGATTCTTCTGTCCAGCAGAGAAGTTTACTTCAACAGCTTTATAGACCTCCCAGCTGACACCTTTTGATCTGTGGTGGGATTTGCTTAAATTTTTTTTTGTTGAGAGTCCAGTTTTGGTTTTCTTTTATGGATTTACAAGCGCATGATGCTACTAATCCCCACCCCCTTTTACAGAGGGGTTAGGAAAAATCAATCAGTTGCAGGCATCCCTGCAGTTATCTTAGACAAGAATTCAAGGGAAAAAATAATTGAGGGATCTGCTCTCTGGCTTGTTCAGTCCACAAAGCTTCAGAGTCAGTCAGGAACCATTTTTAGGGGAATAGACATCTTCTGCTTTGACTACGTTATGCTAGCAGCTATGTTCCCTCTAAGCTGTGCGCGTGTGCATGCGCATACGGGTTGTGAAACCTGCACACACAACAAAATAAAGCATGCACAAAAAAATTCAACAGTGCTAATATTTTTATGCTATTTTTAAGAAGGCAGTTTCAAGTAGCATGTTTCAAATAAGGTTTTGTAATTTATAAAATCATTTCCATCTTCATATCAAAATAAAATTTAGACCTTATTTGCATCATACATACTTACTTGGTTGCACTCACAAGTTTGATCACACTCACTGGAGTACACACAAATTTGGACACTGGTTCCAAAAATTTGCACAAAAGAATTTTTTTGCGCACACAGCCTATGAAAAGTTAGAGGGAACACTGGCTAGCAGGTATCATCTGGTTATCTGGTTGGTCTGTGCTGCTTCTTTCATGGGGCTGGCCAGGAAGACCAGGTTATTGGCCATATGGGTGTCGTGATCACACATGAAGCAGCATGCTTGGTTGGTGGTTACCAGACTTTAAGTTTGTAATAAGAGTTGGTAATGCCTCACAGTGTCTCCCGGAGATTTTTCTCAACAAATTGGTGGTTTGCAGGTGTCATATCTCTGACCACATTGTCCAATCCTGATTGAGGGGTGTCAGCCTTAACCTTTTGGTTCAGTTTTGGGTCCCTCCTTCCTGTGAGCAGTTATATCACCATATCCATCTTAAACTGCAAGTCCACATACTTCCCCAAAGCCCTTATCTAGGTCAACAGTCAATGGGTCACAGATGTTTCCCAGACAGTTAAGGCCCAGCTACTTCTCTCGGTGTGACTTTTTCCCTTTTGAATTATATCATTGTCATTGTCCATATTTATTCATGTTCCAAAGAGGTAGCTGTGTTGCATGCACTTCCTCAAAGTTGCTTACGGCCTCACAACATTCAGCATGAAACTATAGAACTGTCACGCTGTGGTAAACATGTGAAAGGTTGTCTTGCACTGACACAGTTCTACAGCCATAGTTGCTTTAGCGCTCTTAATGTAAGTGCCATTTAAAAATACAGCAGCTCAAACAATTCATTCAGTGTCAACACTGTTATAGGCCTATGTTTTATGTATAATTGCATATCATACAATGAAATAACTACCTGTGAGTTTATTATAGCTACCAAAGTTCCCCTGAGAACAAAACGCTGCCTCTCCTGTTAAGAGTTATTACAATGGAAAACGGTTCTAAAAATCCATTCTCGGCAAAGAAAACATACTTATGCACACTGTTCAAGCAGCTCATGGCCCTCAGAGCCCAGATACAGCTTCTTTAGTCCTGAATTGGTGAACTGGAGGAGCAGAGAGACAGAATTGTCTATAGAGATGGCACATAGAGACATTATAGAGGAAGGCCACCTCAGAATTGACCTCCTCAATCTTCAGTTGAGGAAGCCAGTCTCATGATGGAAGCGCACACCTTCTTAGATAGGGTCTTCCTTCTCACTGAGATGAACAATTCCTTGTGTGCCGAAGAGATTGTTCCAGAGAATGAACTTTACAGGCCGTGGTATGGAATATGATCATCAGCAACACACAGTTAAGTACGTGGTTATTGAGAGAAGAATATTGTGACTCACCTTCTAGTTGCAAAGGTGGTGGATATAAGAAGACACATAGATGGACTTCTGGTGAACATTAGCGAGGAACCTTTGGTGGTATGTGTTGACACTGATGACGTAGGGAGATGTAGGCGAGGTCCTGGAAGCTAAATTTAGACCTTTAGATAGAATGCTTAGGTCAAGATCGGGGGGGGGGAGGGCAGGGGGGAGGTAGAGGCGTGGGTAGCCTTCCCTGAAGTCCTTGTGATTTGAGAGTGATGCATAGGAGAGAGAAGGGTTAGGTTCTGGGGAACATTTTTGGGGGTGGGGAATCTACAGAGGGGATGGGCTTTACCTTAATCCAAATGGAACGAGAATGCAGCCATGGTTTAAAACTTAGGAAGTAGTGCTGGGTGGGAGGAAAGCCATCAGGAGCTGAGGCACAAGTCAGGCAGAGACATCTGTTGAAAACATCAGTAAATACGGGTATTTGTGTTTCCAGTTAAGGGCAGGGTGAAAATTATAAGAACTAATACAGGGATAAGATGAACACACATGAAGCTAAATAAAAATAAATTAAAAAGTCTTCTATCCAAAACGAAAAACTATAAATGTCTGTATAAAAAATGCAACAGTTTTAAAAACAAAAACAATTAACTAGAATGCCTGGCAGTGGAAGAGAACCATTATGTAATAGGCATTATGGACATGTGGGGGAATGATTAAGAATCAATGAGGTATGGTAACACTATTGCAAGCTGTACAAGAAAGACAGACTGAGGTGTGGGAATAGTACAATAGCTAAAGGATTCCATTGAGCCTAGTGAGATTAAAATTCAGAGAGTAGAGGACAACACAGTTGAACCTATGTGGATACAAATTCCGAATTGAAGTTTCAACACATTTACATCCTTACAGCTCTAAGTTCAGATATAGACTGTTCAAAAGGTACATTGTGACTGAGAGAGTGTCCACAATTTTTCACCTGTTAAGTGATTTGCTTCTTACAACAGCTAGTTCTATAGGATGTTCTTGACTTTGTCTTAACGAAAGTATAGGAGCTAATTCAAGAAGTAATTCACCTAGTTCCACTGTTGGCTTTGATTGTGGCATCCAGGACGTTAATGCTGGTATCACAGGATTCTAGAGGAAGTTAGAGGATGGACTGTGGTTACTGAAGTTCTAGTAGAAATTTAGGAATAGCTGAGTAGTAATAGGGACTACAGTATAATTAGGCTCACAATTTCTAGGATCAGATTGCTGAACATCTGAATACTGTCGATAGGGTTCTTGCATCTTCTAGTGCTGGCCACTTGTGCAGATAAGGTACTGGACTAGATGGACCTTAGGTGTGAGCCATTTTGGCAGTTCCATGTTCCTTTGGGATTACTTAATGAGGAGCCTAACATTTTCTTAACGTTGACTTTAGTCTTTCTGTCTGTGAATTTTTGAATGAACACTTTTCTGTTTTGCAACTAATTCTGTTCTCTGGATAAGTTATAAAATGTAATCAGTACAGTGTCTTTGTCACTGTATGTTACCTCAAGCTCAAATTAATTTCACATCTGTTTATGACCTCCACCTATTTTTCTAGTGAGTTTAAATATCCTTTTGGTTTTTAAAAATTTCAGATTTTCCAAATGAAAAAGGACAAAGCAAGCCTTGAAAACCAGCTGGCTTTGGTAGAAGCACTGCGCCTGGAAGACCTGGCAATCTTGCAAACATCAGTGCACATTCTGCACAATTTGCAAGCTGCAATAACTTGACCTGTTCAAAAAGCAGATTGTGAGTCTCACAGCACCATGGCTTTCACTTACTTGGACCTAGAAGCCTGCTTGACTCAAATATTTTCAAACACTAGCAGCCAGGAATAATATTCAGTTATGGTGGAAAAGGTGTCCAGTTTCAGTGACAGGTATTGACATCAGCCACAATGCCATATTTAGTGCTGCCTCTCCGGAGAGGTGCAGCTCAGAGGGCAGGGGCCAAATGTGACTTTGTCACCTTTGCATCCTCTAGATTCTGGACTGTTGTGTGACCAAAACAGCTCCTGGCATCATTAGAACGATCCAATGGCCTGATGGAATTTCAGTTGCCTAGGGACTGAACAGCAGCCCGGAATCTCTTTGGTGCAAAGCAGCTACTCCTTGATATGACCCCACTTTGTGACTTACAAGGGAGGGCAATGTAGAGCCACTTGCCTTCCCCTGTGTTGGGCCCTGGCACAGGAACTCCTCCACTGGCCCTTTGTGATTCTTTTATAGTACCTGTTTCACCCACACGCTAGGGCACCTTACCATTTCCCAGTCTGCATGGCTGTGGGGGAAAAAGGCACCTACCCTGACCCAATTCAGACTTTAAGGCTTAGGATCTCCCATTCCCAGTTTGTAGGGCTCCAGGTGAAACTAACTAGGTTAATATAAGTATCCACACCCTCTCCCAGATTTGTAGGGCTCTGGGTTTTGTGGATCTTTTACTGGTAAGATTGTCTTACATAATAATAATCTTAACCTCTATTAATTAACAATTACCAAACATGGCACATATACAAAGCTGTGTTCACCTATCCTGATCAGGCAGGCATACTTTTTCTGTTGGCCAGGCAAGGTCACTTTTAGCTGGATTTTGATTGCTGCACATCATGGTTGTGTAGAGCAGCATTTCCCAAACAGTGTGCCCTCAGGCCTGATCAGGTGTGCCATGGAATTTTTGAAAAACTACTCAAAGTCCTGGATTGGCTCATGAATATTCATGCATTCATTTGGAGACTATATGGTGGCGTGCCTCAAAATAATTAAAAGTATCAAGGTGTGCCATGGCAGAGAAAAGGTTGGGAACCACTGGTGTAGAGGATTCTAATAGCTCTGATCTTGAGCAGTATCTTAGAGGTGCATGCTTCTTATTCTTCTTGTTCCCCTTTTTCTTTCTTCTAGCTGCTGTCCTTTTTGGACCCTCGTACCTATAGTGAAACTTGAGTCCTGCTTAGCTATCCCTTATCCAGTCATATTAGAAAGTAATTCTTTGACCAATCCTGACATATTGCAAAATAATTCTTTAGTCAGTCATACCTGACTACGTTAATTGATCATGCTTAGTTATCTAAAGAACAAGACAGAAATTGTTCAGATAAACAGCATAGGTACAGTAAAGAAGAAATGCAAAGAAGTATAGTTTTTACAATCACAACTGTTGATAAGTGATTCCTTTCCAGATGGAATGCTGTCATACAAAGTTTTCTTTAAGCCTCTTGAGAGTTGTTTCTTTACCGGGTTGTATTTTCATGCTTTTCAGCTGTATTGGCAGAGTGCTTGTTTCTTAGGGTCTGAAGTCTATAAATAAAAATCTCTGCAGCCTCCTTATGAAAATTTAAATGCCGTTCCACTTTGTTCAATCAAAATTTGTAGAGTTCATCCATTCAGTGGACATTTCCTCACTCTATACATACCCATATGTCTTGTGAATGGAATTTTATGCAATGTTCCCTCTAAGCTGATGATGCAGCTCAGCAAGTTATGGATGCACTTGGGGAGCCGGCAGGCAGTGGGGAAGAGGCCTAGTGGGGGGTCGGAACCATTGGGGAACTTTCTCAGTTGCATCCATAAATTGCTCAGCTGCATTATCAGCTTAGAGGAGACATTGCTTGGCATATACCCTGCACAGACTGTCTACACACCCATTCAGTGTCTCCCACATCTACACTACTATTAACAATGAAATATGCCTAGGTCTTTTCCCACCACAATGAGAGGTTCCAGCACCAGGTAAATGCTCCAGCATCTTTTCTGCTGCAAGAGACTTTCATTGTGGTGTGTAGTTGCATGGGGTAGTGTCGGTACCCCACAGAGAGTGTCTCAAGCAATTATTCTATGGAGGCATTGCAGGGATGGGTACTAGTCTCAGTGTTGTTATTCTCTTCATTGACCTGCAAGTAAATATAAAAATTACCACAGAGGCTATGCTTGGAATGGGGAACTTATACAGTGGTACGAGCCCCTCACATTTCTGCCTTCCATTTAGGTTCATTAAATCATAGGGTTGGAAGGGACCTCATTAGATCATCCTGAGTTTTCAAAGATAATGGCTAGCGGCTCTGCAATCACATCGGCCAACTCCTTCAACACCCTCAAATGCAGTTCCTCTAGCCTTAAACTTGTGCACATCCAACTTCTCTAAGTAGTCCCTAATCTGGCCTTCCATCATTGAGGGCTGCTCTCCTCTCCATTCTGTATTGCCCAGTATAGGAGCCTGGGAGCTAACCCTGCCTGTGAAAAGTAAGGCAAAAAAAGCATTGAGTACTTCAGCCTTTTCTGCATCATCTGCCATGAGGATTCCTACACCATTCCTGATCCTCCTCTTGTTACTGACATGCTTGAAGAACCCTTTCCTATTTATCCTTCATATCCCTTGCTAGCTGCAACTCCAATTGCCCTTTGGCTTTTCTGATTTTATCTCTGGAGGCCCGAGCAATATCTTTATAAGCCTCTCTAGTCATCTGTCCTCCAAGCTTCCACTTCTTGTAAGCTTCCCTTTTGTGTTTCAGCTCACTGTAGAATTCTCTGCTAAGCCATGCTGGGCAGCTTCCATATTTGTTTTTCTTTCTGCGCACCAGAATGGTATCTTACTGTGCCCTTAGTAGGGTTTCTTTAAAAATACCACCAGCTTTCTTGGACGCTGTCTTGGCATGGTCATTTTCAAACTGACCTCCTGTCAGGAGCCTGAAGATCAGAAGCTGGTGGGAGTTGCCTAGTCTGCTTGGGCACCTGGGTCTCTGAAGTGTGGGAGCTGGGGTGCTGCACTGGCTGCCTGGCAGCCCTCCTCACTCTGCACTACAAGTTGGGCCTCCTCTGCACAGCTGGATAGTGAGTGCCCAGGCAGGGCATGTGGCACAACTCCAAGCTGCACCCAGATATGCTCTTGCCTCTCCCCTAAAGGAGCCCCATGCTAGCCAAGTGATGCCCCCAGGAGTTGGCTCTTGTCCATGGAGGTGGAACCTGATTACCATGAGATGTTTCTCAAGGCCCTTGCTCCTCACTGTCTTGGTGCTCCTGGCTCTGCTGCTGCTCCTCATAGTGGTGATGTGTGCGACTCCCTTCTCTGACCTGCCCGCTGGCTCCCCTGACCCGTTTCGTGACCCACCTGCTGGTTCTCCAATCCCCCGTGTCTTCCTTGCCAACTCCCCCTTCCCTCGTACTTGGCTTGAGTTGTTCACTGGCCAGGCTGCTGCTGCCTTTAGCATGCATCTGAGCATGCTCAGGACAGGAGATTTGAAAACACCCCCAGCCTGGCTGCAGCTCCCTGCTGCATGGGAGTCATTGGATGCCTGCACTGGTGTGTGATGCCTGCTGTGCAGCCATGTACCTGCACAGCTTAGAGAGAACACTGGTGCCAGGGAGTTAGTGTGTAGACATGCTACTTACCTGAACAGTTCTTCTACATCTATTTGTTCATCTTGTTTCAGTAAGTACCTGACACAACCTATTAGTTGATGTGAATAAAGGAGATAACAGTATGGGAAGTCAACTTACTGCTATTTTGATTTTCTTGAATGAATGATGTTATAGAGGCTTTTTTAGTATGGAACTGCTCTGGGTTGGCTACATTACTGCAGCGTATGGTTTTGTGCTACTGCATCTTGTATTTAAGTCTTAGTATAATGTTAGTCATATGTAACATGATCTACAGTATAAGAAAAATGCAGCCTTAAGTTATTTTGTGTGTGGGTGAACAGTTTCTAGCACAGTAAGACCCTAGGCTCTGATTGGGGCACCAAGTGCTACAGTAATGTAATGAACTGACTGTACATTCATTTTAGTTGCATCCAAAGAGCCCACCTCTTAAACATTTTAAAATAACTTAATCATGTTGAAGTAGTGGCAAGAGCCTCTGCCAGTCACTAGCACCATTTTACACACAGTTTTACCCTTGTGTAATGTGTCCCAAGGGCCATTCTATCAGCTGGGGAAGAGTCAGAGTTTAGTGAGTTCCAGCCTTGCTAGTGTCTCCCTTGAGATGCGTGTTGTGACTGTCCTAGTGGGGTGTAGCACAATAGTTGTCAAACTTTTTTCCTCTGTACCCAGCTCTGGACCCTTCTGCCATGTGGTGACCCTCTACTGAAAAAAAAGAAGTCGCTGTCAGAAAATTGAAGAGTGACCTTGGCTGGGGGCGGGGTAGAGGGTGGGGAATCCCTCATGGTTTTCATCCTTTCTCTTGAGGCTTTTATTGCATGCTCTAAATCTATACATCTAATTTGAGATCACCTGTTTGGAACATGTGAAAAAGAAGCAAGGAGTCCTGTGGCCCTTAAAGACTAACAGATTTATTTATTGCATGAGCTTAACAAATCTGTTAGTGTTTAAGGGCCACAGGACTTTTTTTTTTTTTTTTGCTGAACTAGATTAACACGGCTGCCACTTTGTAATATGGAACGTGCAGATGGTGATCCTACGTGCCACACTCCTGTCTCAAATCAGGACACGTCACATCTCTAAAACTGCATGTAGTGGCCTGGAGGGTGTGGGTTGGAGCTCCTTGTGAATGGGGGGGGGGGAGGGGGAGGGTGACCAGGTGGAGAAATGAGATGGAAGTGCTGAGACAGGGGAAGGAGAAGAGAATCAATGCCAGCCTGGAAAGACAGGTCCTGGAAGATCCTGTCCAAGTCCCTCCAGGTCCTGCTCCCTTCTCCACTGCCAAATCTGAGGAACTGAAGCAGCCCCTCGGGCTTCCACTTTCACCTCTGCTCTTCATCTGCTCCCTGAGTCCACATGAGTCTCCAAGAACACACAGTTGTCCACAATATTGTGATTGAAGGGGTGCTAGCCCTCTCTGCTTGGTCTGGTGACCCCTGTTGCTGTCGGTGTGCATAAGGCAGCAACACAACAGGGCTATCCACTCCCCTTCAGACTGGGACTTTGTTATAACTTGTGTTGCTGCAGTTTTACTCTGCTGTGCGCACAGTAGTTTCCCAGGACTCCCAGGACTGCCGTGAGATTTGAGACAGTGGTGAGCTTTTGTGCACTACAGACCTCTCTACCTTGTTCCCCAGTAAGGTTAAGTCATCCTCCTGCAAGGCCAGGTCTGTGTACAGCTTAAACTTCTTCCAGCAGACACATCCCTGACTTGGATTTTATTCTGTTACTTAGGCTTTCTAATTGTAGAAAAAATACCATACTTTCTAATACAGGCTCCTACTAGAACAGTTTACTTTTCTCTTTATAATTATCAGTCAAAGATCTCTGGAAAGAGGTTTTATTAGAAGCTACAAGTTAAAAGTTTTCTCATAAGTAAGGGAATTCTCAACCCACTGAAAAAAGAGGCAAGCTGTAATTTGCAAAAATAACTGCAATCCCCAGATCCCAGAAATGGAATAAGGGAATGTTCAAAGCTTTTTTCTTTTCTTCATTGGGTCTATTGATAAAAAACAATACAGGTTACTTGCCAGTGACCTCAGTCCTTTTCATATGACTGGGAGAAACCCAAAGCGATACTGACTCCAAGAGGAGGCATAGAGATTGTTTGAACAACAATTAGCACCTCAGTGCACTCTGCTGCAGGCTGATGCTATGTTACAAGAGGCTGCAGATCAGCGAGAGGCAGCTACCTCCCTCCCCCTCCTCCCCCACATCTCCCCTGCCAGCAACCCAATACCTGCAGGTCTGCAATTCACTACTGGGTAGCGACCTGAACTTTGACGAACATTGGTGTAGCAGGCAACCCAAAAGATAAGAAGAGCCATTTTTTATTTACCTTTAGTTATGAAGTCACTGTTGCTCCTTGTGTAAAGGACTTCAACAGCAATTTGTTTTGCACAAGTAAATGTGTACATCTCTTTGACATAAGACTGCAGTTCAGCAAAGCTTTTGCGTACAGTTAGACTTAAATGGGGCTTAGGTACTTAGCTAAATCAGGGCCTAAAATACATTCAAGCTACAGCCTCATAAGATGATTTGCCTAACCATTGGTGGAGAGCTGGTATGTTGGAGGAAAAAATTTTTTTAGTCAGCTAAATGAATGAACTCTGGAGTCACTGAAATATTAGCAATATGAAACTCTACAAAGGCATCTTTCCTGAGTCAGTTTTTAGAGTAGAAGCTCATTGTCAAGTGAACATCATGTGGATTTTCTTTCATTTTTGCTGACTGATGGATTCTTATTTCTTCAGCTATGTGTGGAGATCATTCATCATTGTTTAGGTCTAAAAGCACTAACTTCAGAATGAAAGCTAGCATCAACTCTCAAGCCCTGTTAATTAAAGCTTTAAGTACACTATGAAACCATTCAAAACTGACACTCCCTAAGGATGAGATCTTTAAATGATGTCTCCAAGGATACATTGCCCCTTCAAGGGCAAACACTCCCTGCAAATATAAAATCTTTTTGAAGAAGAGCCACATCGCAATGGGAATTATCTGAAGTGATTGCTAGCACACAGTGCATCTATAGTTATTGATATAATAAACAGTAGAATGCTGGGGAAAGTTTGCAACAAAATCTGCCTGATTTGTTTCATTACACAGTGTGCTTGAACTAAATTTGCTGAACGGTTTGCAAATCTGTCCTTATTTTCACATGAGCCTGAACTAATGTTCAATTTTGCAGCAAAATCATGTGAACTTCAGTGTTGCATCATTTCACCCTGAAACCAGGAGAATCTTGGCATTTGTAACTGAGTTTTATTTTGAGATTTTGATTTTCATCATATTTAAACCCCAACTTCAGATGATGTGACTCCATACAGACTGAAATTGGAAAGAAACTATTTGCATAATTTCCATAAGTTTTATGTTTTGGATGTCCAAAATCTTGAAATGAAGTTCTACATTCTTACTTACTTGTACTATTTATTGCCATAAAGCTTAGGAGCACCAGTCATGACCGAGGTTCCCATTGTGCTAGGTAATGTATGAGCATAACAGAGACAGTCCATGCCCCAAGGAGCTTACAATATGAGTATAAGATGAGATGATATAGATACAGACAAATGAGAGAGTACAAGGAAATGGTGAGACAATATTGTCAAAACAGAACAGTCATGGTGAGGAAAAGAACACATAAGCAACACGGACAGGATGATGGAAGAATATGGTATATATTAGGTCTGTAGCTGTTTAGAGGGAGGGGTTGGTGGATTTATTTTGGAGGGGATCAACTATCTGGAAAGTGCACAGAAGAGGGGTAAAGGAAACAGGGCACGAGGAGAGAGAGTAGATGGGGAAGGGTTTTAAGAGAAGCTGAGGTGAAGTGACCTGCATGCAGAAGGAGTGAGAGGGTTGGAGCTAAAAGCCAAACCACACAAGGCACAGAATGGAGAACATTCTCATTGAGTATGTCTACACTTAGAACATTAGTTCAGATTAACTGATTTTGAATGAATTAATTTGAACTAATAATGATGAGTTCGAATTCAGTTAATTTGAATGAACATGGCCACATTAGAAACCCTAATTCAAACTAGTATATCCAGGCAGAAGACTTGCTAGTTCAAATTAGGGAGGGGGTGCTATTGCATAGGGAAAATCAAACTGTGACTAATTCAAACTAATGGTTAGTTCGAATTAACATGGCCACATTGGGTTAATTTGAACTGCCAAGTTTGAATTGACCATCACTTTGAAGTTCAACTAAGTTTTATCACTTCGAAGTTAGCTTTCATCAAATCAGACTAAGGAGTTCCTTAGTTTGAATTCATGAAAGCCAGTGTGGCCATGCACTTATTTAATTTGAATTGATCCTTATCAGTTTGAATTAATTTGTAAGTGTAGACATACCCATTTTGACTGAAGTGGCCAGAGGTCCCTACTTTGCCTTTAGTCATAGAACACTATTAAGCAAAGAGTTAACATGAAACAGTCTTTCATTTACTGTTTGTTTTTGGTAACCACCCAGTGTGCTATGTTCAGTACAAACACAAATAAACATTACAAGACTGTACAAAACCAACCACATTTTATTGACTGAAATGCATGAAACCTAGTGTTATTTCTGTAGACATCCACTAGATGATGCAAATGTACTGCAGAAAGATAGACAACTACACTGTATCAAGAAATAATTACATTTCCTCTTTCATATTTTAATATTGGGGGAGGGAAGTAGCATTTTTCATTGGGCCATGGGTATTATTTGATTTCCATAGTTAAGAAAAATATACATTTATTTAAATGCCATTAGGATTACATTACAAAGTTTATAGTCAAGTCTGCTGCAATGTTGTAGCCGTGTTGGTTCCAGGATAATAGACAAGGGTGTGAAGTATACAGAAGACGTGTAGAAGCTTGTCTCTTCCACCAAGAGAAGTTGGTCCAATAAAAGACGTCACTTGACCCACCTGTTCAGTCTAGTCTTTTGCATTTAGGACAAGAAAAAAGCAAAATCTCTTGAAGGAAAATTCTCCTTTATTCTTCATGCTTCTTTTTTCTGTTTTAACTATCTCTTTTGTAGTAGCACCCCCAAATTTAGAGTATGTCTGAAACTCCAAGATCCTGACACAGACCTTGGGTGAAATTCTGTTTGGCTGCTATTCTGGTTCAACCCCATTGACTGAGGTCTGGCCTACACTACAGAATTTGATCAATGCAAGGCCTGACTCTGGGGCTACACTAGAATTTGCTCCCAACAATGCAACTGCCCTGATACATTGACTTTATGACTCCTCCTCCACAAGAGGTTCAGCATCAATGTTGATGTAGTTAGGTTGATGTAAGGATGGTGTAGAGCAGGGGTGGCCAAACTTATGGAACTCAAGAGCCATTCAAGTTGATTATTAAACCTTCAAGAGCCACACTGAGGCACATAGCCATATACTTTTACCTACTTCAAAAATGCTCTTTATAATTCATTGCACACTTTAATTTTATCATAAAAAGAGGGCAAATATTGATTGTGCTAATGTCAGATTCTAATAATTACCTAAGGTTACCATGAAAACTAGGCCCATATAGTAAAAACTTAGCTGTTGCTCCATGTAGAAGACTTCAGGCTAGTGGTGAGTTTTTTAAAATCTGGGCAGTAACTTGTCAATGCAGTAGGTAAAAGCTCTCTCAGGTGCTGATCTGTAAGTATTGCACAATGTTTCAATTTCACAAATTTCATTCTGGAATACAATGTTTCACAGCAGTAAGTTGTGCCAAAAATTGAAAGCAATCCCAACCATGCCACACTTCTCCCCACAGTCCTGACCCCCCTCCCGAACCCCCAGTCTCTGGTGCTGGCTCCCCCAGGCTGACCCCCCACAGGGACCCCTTATCTGGCCACTCAAGCGGCTAGGCACAGGCTGGGGCTCCCCCCATCCCCCAAACATGTTCTGAGCATGCTCAGAGCAGGAGATTTAAAACTCCTAGGCTGGGGCTGTGTTCCTAAATTGATTTGCTGGTGTTCTTTTGTGAGCCACACTTTTTTATTCAAGAGATGCATGCAGCTCCCGAGCTGCAGTTTGGCCACACCCGGTATAGAGTATAGACACTGCACTGGTTACACCAACAGTTACTGGCTTTCAGAAGCCTTTCCACCATACCCCACACTGATGTTATAAACAGTACAAGCACTCCTGGTAAGGAGATGTATTGCTAATACAAGGAATGTAGTGTGTATGCTTACCTAAATTAGTTTGCTGCAGTTTTGTGGTGTAGACGTGTCCTTAGTGATTGCCTAGTGTAACTGGTTGCTGTCCATTTTGATTTTTCACAGATTAGGGGGCCTGAATTCTCTTATTTGCACCAGACTTAATGATGATGTAGCTCCATTGTCACTGGGATTATTCTCCATTTTATGGTGTGGCTGAGAGCAGAACTGGAGCCTCTGCCTGTTTCTTTTCTCCCTCTTTTTAAAAAGATGAGCACAATCCTATCTATGCATTTTGAGCCTTATCCTCAACAGTGGGGAGTAGCCACAACTCTGTTACAGCCAGTGAGAGTTACAGGTGCTGCGCAGCCTCAGGATACAGCTCTTGTTCCTAGACTGACTGGCCTTCCCTCTTGCAGCTAGTTACACAACTTTAAGCAAATACTCACTAGCAAGTACACACCATACAACGGCAACACAAAGCCAGGTATTTATCCCTGTGGTAGGCCCTGTTGCCAACTTTGCCCACATAGCTACTCAAGTGGTACCACCATGGGACCTAACCAGGTCAGCCACATCATCAAGGGCTCATTCATCTGCTCATCTACCAGTGTGAGTTATGCCATCATGTGCCAGCAATTCCCTCTGCTGTATACATTGGCCAAACTGTACCGTCTCTAAGCAAAAGAATTAATGGACACGAATCAGAGATCAAGAATGGTAACATTTAAAAACCAGTAGAGAATATTTCAATCCACCTGGACATTCTGTAACAAACATGCTAGTTACAGTATTTCAGGGAAGAGGACAAAACAAAAAAAAGCACCAAACCTTTAAAAAACAGATTACAATGTGAAACTGCAGAATTGGAATTCATATGAAAACTAGATTCCTTAACACTGGGGTTGAAGAGAACTCCTGAACAGCTAAGTCATTATGAATGGTGATTTCCCCTCTATTACCCTTCTGAGCTCTTGATTACAGTTCTTGCTTTCCTGCTTCCACGCTATTTGAATCAAAACAGCTTGTTTACTTTGCAGAGAGAGGCTAGCAGTCTATTTCCCTGAGTGTTTGAATTGACCTTGTGACTCACTCTTCTCTGTATGTGTATATTTACAGTTAACATGCTACATTTTCCATTTCATACATCTGATGAAGTTGGCTTGTGCCCATGAAAGCTCATGAGATAAATACATTCGTTAGTTTTTACAAATGCCAGAAGACTCCCTGTTAGTTACAATACTGGTTCCCAACCAGTGTGCCATGGCACACAGGTGTGCCATCAGGCCTGACCAGGTATGACATGGAATTTTTTGAAAAGCTACTTGAAGAGTTCTGGATTGGCTTATGAATATTCATAGGTTCTCTTGGAGAATATCTGGTGGTGTGCCTCAAAATAATTAAAGGTATCAACATGTGCCATGGCAGAGACAAGGATGGGAACCACTGAGTTACACAGCCCTGATTGCCAGAGCAGATGTTCTGCCTAAACTGAACCCCATGAGACTAACAGTATTTCTTTCCCAAGCTTTTGCTGGCACAAGCAGCAAGTGTCCTAAGAGTGAACTCTGTCTTCCAGTTTTACATCAGTATAACTCCATTGACTTCACTGGGGATTACTTCTAATTTATGTTGTGAAGAGGATTAGGTATGGGCAGATTAACACATGGGTCTACAGGCTGTGTGTCCAGGGGCCCACATAATGTGGGGGCCCTCCACCATGTGGCACTGAGGGAGGAGTGGAGCTGCCCTGGACTGGAGGCTGAGCTCTGTATTGCTTTACTGCCCAACCCCTGGGCCAGCCAGTCCGCCCCTGGGGGCAGTGCAAGCTGGCCCAGAGGCTGGGCTCTGCTCTCCTGCCCTGCCCCTATGCTGGCTGGTCTGTCCCCAGCGGCAGGGCTGGCTGCTGTGTTGTGTTGTGCAGTGCAGCCTCCGTCACGGCCAGGATGCATCAGAAAACACCCCACATGCACTGGTTGTTCCTGCTGCACTTGGGGGCCAAGCAGCTGCCCCCACAAAGCGCCAGCCCGCACACAGAGGCCAGGGCTGTAGAGTGGAGGGGGGTGGTGGCCCCAGGCAAGGGCGAGTGGGGCCCTGAGTGGGGCCCCAGGTGCGGACCACCAGTGCAGGAGGCCAACGGGCCAAAACGCCCTAATCCACCATCGGGATTAGGCCCTTAACATCTGTGTTGCAGCTGTTTCTCACTTAAACCTTTACTGCTGCACTGCGTTCTTGCTCCTGCAGAGGCATTTTACTAGAGCCTCAGGAGAGGTTCTCGTGTCTCTGTAATTAATCCACCTCTCTGAGAGACAGCACCTAGCTCAACAGAAGAATTCCTCCATCAACCTAGCATTGTTTGCAGAGGCTTAGGCTGATTTAACTACATCATTCACGGTTATGGATTTTTTCACTGAAATAGCTGATTTTTTTACAATTTCTAACTTCAGAACCTACAGCTGTGGCTATTATCCATTCACTGTACATGCCTGAAACATAGCTGAAAGTATCACATTTAAACAAAAAGGGTGAGATTGATGCAATAAACCACATTACTCTCTATTAAGGTGGAGGACTTGCCTGTTTACTTTGTATTTTGGTGCCACAGCAATTCTTGCTGGTACTGTAAGGCAGGATGGGCCAGTAGTGAATGTACTAATGTAGGACTTGAGAGACAGAGGTTCAAGTGATTACTTGCTAAAAACTTTCCACGTGACCTTTGGCAAGTCACTTAACCTCTCTGTGCTTCAGTTTCTCGTAAGTAAAATAGGGACAAATAATACTTCCCAACCACACAGTTGGGCTGTGACAATTAAAGGTGACAGGGTATGGACGCTTGTGATAGGGCCAGAGAAGCATCTTAGGGTATATCTATACTTCCCTTGTTTGAACAGATATACTTCTGCTAGTCTTGTGAAGCTAGGACATTCAAATAAAGGATAGCTGTGGTGGTGGGAGTGACTACCTCCTGACTGGACACGTACACACTTGGGACTGCGAGCCTCTGTGACACCTGCAGGTATACACCATTTTAGTTCATGAACTCAATCAGAGATAGCACACATATGTCTCCTCAAACAGGGAATCCTATCTCCAGCTCAAAGTAGCCACCCCATTAGATCTAGAGGGAAGTGTGGTTCCATAAACACTGCAACGTTTTTTGTCTACAAAACACCAAAAAGGTTCTAATACTTGGCTATTTTAATTGTTGTTAAAATCTAACTGCCGAAAACTTACTGATTCTGGCAGGTCTTGTTCCAGCTCTTGCCAGGGGTGCAGTCATTAGCAAGGAACTGAAAAACTCTTAGCTGGAGACCAGGCCAGTTTACTTACATGTTAGAGTTACTCAAATAAGAATGTATTTAGTGTTAAGATTCAAGCGAGTGTTTCTATGTTGCTGCTTGCATTCATCTTATTTCTAATGTCTGTATTCCATGCTAGAAGGTTTACTTCATAACTTTGAAATGTTTGCTCTAAATTGTGAGCTCAGATGGGAAGAGCATTTCTCTCTGCCTGTCCAGAAGCACTATCAAAATATGATGGGTCATCAAGGAACATCCCAATGCAAAAGATTAGTTAATTGTGTTATCACACCTTCAAAATGATACATTGTGCAGTCTTGGAGACTGAGTCAAGGAAACAAAATCAAGACACAGGAAAATTTTCCATCCCTGTGTTGTCTGAAATCTCAAAAGGCCAGAGGCTCTAAATTAAGGCAGAGATCTCCAGGGTTTACCCTAGTCATCCCTGAAAGACGTCTTGAATTGACAGATTACCACATCTCTGTCATCGTTAGGAACCAGAGATAGTAACTTAGTGTGTATGGGTATGTCTACACTTGGAGCTGAATTCGAATTGATTGCCATCAGTCTGAATTCTATTAAATGCATGGACACACTGGCTTTCCTCAGTTTGAATTGAGGAACTCCTCAGTTCGAATTGATGAAAGCTGACTTTGAATTGGTCAAACCTTGTTTGACTTTGAAGTCAGGGTCAATTCGAACTGAGGAATTCGAATTGACCCAGTGTGGCCATGTCAATTCAAATTCACTGTTAGTTTGAATTAGCCACAGCTTGACTTATTCCCTATACAATAGTGCCCCCTACTGAATTCGAACTAGCAAGTCCTGTTCATGGACATGCCAATTCGAATTGGATTTTCTTGTGTGGCCATGTCAATTCGAATCGACTGAATTCGAATTAATAATTATTAGCGCGAATTGCTAATTCAAATTCAGAATTCGAACTGAAACGCTAAGTGTAGACATAGCCTATAAGTTTGCTTGCTTTAACTTGTAAATTATTCTTATTTCTTTTTCCTTGTTAACAGAGTTTAGATAGTTTACTGGATTGGCTACAGGAGTTGTCTTGGATGTATGAGCTAGACTACTCATTGATCTAATGTAACTGTCTGGTCTCAGAATTGGAAGCAACCTGAATATTTCGTGATTTTTGGTGTAAATGAATGTTTATCATGAGTCAAGCTTTCCTGGGCAGCAAGATAGATGGGGAGTCTATAACTCCGTGGTAAGGCTGTCATAATGATCCAGGAGTTTACATTTGTTACTAAGTTGGTGAAATCTAATTATAGATCATACCACTAGTTTGGGGTGCTTGCCCTGTTTTTGACAATCTGCTCTGAGGCAGGCTGTCATGGTCATGAGCCACTCCAGACAGTGACACTCGCTTCTCATCAATTTCATGCTCCTTCAATACTTTTTACAAATCCTTAAGGGTCCCCACAAGCAATAAATGTTTTAAAACAAACGCTGATATAAAAAGTATTTACCAGTTACAGGTCAGAACGTGTATACTCTACATACATTTTGGCCACTTTAAGGAATCATCTTCTACATTAGACCTATGACACTGTAAAGAATGATTTAGAACAGAGGTATTAACATATCGTCCATCATTTATAACTAAAAAAGAAAAATATGTCTGCTTTAAAGGACATAAAAATGAGTTTTATTTTCCTTTCCTGTTACTGTCATACGAACTTTACCTTAGCTCTGAATATCACATGGAATTTGTCACTGGTAGGAAGCATAAACTTTATCTGGTGAATATATAACTTACAGTCACTTCTTAAGAAGAAAAAAATCCTTTTATCGTGTTCAGTTTTCTTCAGTTTTATTTCACTTAAAACATCAACCAGTACCAAATGGTATTTGTCAGTAGTAATTGGCAAATGCTGGAGGCGGTTTTCAAGATTGTCTGAATGGAAAATCTCAAAGCAGTTGTCTGTGTTGAAAGAAAATGTTACATTTGATCTTTTTATGATTCTCACAGACAAGATGTATGTCTGCATTCTTTAGCTTCAAGAATTCTTGTACTTTTTTAAATGTCAGGAAGTGACACTTCACTATTAATTTACAGTATTGTCTGAGAAATAACCAGAGTATACAATAATGTAAATTCTTTTTTACACTTCACAAAGATTCATTTCTATTACCCATTTATTGTGGTTTTGCTTGTTGGCAAGCGGTAATCCTTTGAATGATGACTGTGTCTACTACATTTCATCTATGCTGTATTTAGACATATATTTCTTCCAATGTGTTTCCTCTGAGTAATGAGTTTCACTTAAAGATCATCTTGCAGTAAATCACCTTTTCTTTAATGCAGTCATATAGATAGAATAATGCTTTTCTGCATCTGTGCTCTGCAGTGATGATGATATAGGATAGACAGCATGGTAGAACAATGATACAGTATAAATTCATAGGGTTAGATCCTCTTTAGTGCTGATTGAAGCTCAGTGCAGGGAGCGATGGTTGGTGTCTGGGAGTGGGTTCTAGAGCTCTGATTCATAAAGGCAGGCCCATCCCCAGTGCAATTTAAAGCCCTTTGAGTTGTGCCATAGGTGTCCCCTCTCCCTATCTGCTAGAGCAAGGAAGAAGGCATGCGTGGACAAGGACCAACAGGTATATTCTTAACTGGGGATATGTGCCTGGATTGTTGCTCCTTTGAATCACCTAAGTGGCACAAAGGGAATTAAACCCACCCGGTTCATAATGATTTATCAGTGTTGAAATCTGAATTGAGTTCCACTAATATTCTCAGCCATTTTAAAACATCAAAACATTAAAATGTGTGGTAACCCTGTTTATTGTCCAGTGTTAGATAAGTCTGAATAGTCATTCTGAACATTTTGCACCATGAAATATCAACTATTTTTTTGCTCTTAATTTTTATTTTGTCTGGGGCTTCTCTCCGTGTCCTTTTTTTTTTTTTTTCCTCTGTGGCTGGGGCGGGCTGGGGGTTGCTTCCACCAGAGCCTGATAACTCCACTACAGGTATTGGTCAGAAGAAGGAGGGGTCTGTAGGTTGGTGGACTCTCTCACTGTAGAGAAAAACCACAGTGCTGAGGTTTAGGTCCATTTGTCAGGTAAGGTCTCATCGAGGTCTCTATCCTGAAGGTCCCCTCTGCTGTTGAGTTTATAGACCAGGGAAATGTACCACCAATTTGAGCCTGCCTTAGCAAAGACAGATTTCCTGCAGACTTCTCCAGAGATCAGTACTGCCAATGTGTAGGGGTCAGGAATCATGAAAGAGCCTTGAAATATCAAGAGATTTAAAAAAAATAAATATGTGGATAGATTCATTAGCTTGCTAGTTTCTGAGTCAATGGGCTGCACTCCATTCACATTATCTCTGAAAGCATCAGTACTAGAAACTTATTTTTTTTAAAAATAAAGGAAAATGAGATTTGCATGAAATCTCTTGACTCCAGAGGCTGTGACATTTAGAAAAACACTGTAAGACTTGAAGTACAATAATGGGAATTGGCAACACTGAGATGCTCTACAGACTTACCTCAGTTATGACACATCAAATATTAAAATCTTGTTTGTCTCCTGAGAGAAAATTGCCAATCGTGTCAATACATTTGCCACAATTACACTAACTCTCATCATTCAATGGAAAGATAGAGAGAATATTACTAATGTTTGTCTGTTTGTTTTTTCTTCAACACACATTCAGATGCAATGTATGATCCCTAGGGAGAGAAGGGTGAGGTTATCTGGAAACAATGCTGTGTTTGTTTTGTTCTTTACAGAAAATTGGTTGACATGAGTAATTTTACCTTCATAAAGGGGTGAAGGTTCTGCAGCTGACTCACTATGTGACCAGGAGCCAAGTGCTGTAGATGAAAAATGTCTAATGCAGACCTACAAAAGGCCATTTGTGGTGCATATGGGTGCACATAGCATTTCCAGAAAGGAGCTAAGGCCTGTCTTCACTCCAACTGTTAGCTTGAGTTAGTACTCAGATTGCTCTACTCACTGGAGTAGAGTTACTCACCATGGAAAACAATACTGAAATTTTGTTCTTATTAGCAGTTGATGAGTTCTTGTACATCACTCTGGCATTATTAGTTTGAGTGTCAGCATTGCTTTTGCTCCAACCACCAGCCCCTCTTCCTGCCAGAAGTGCTTGAGCGTAAAGCATTTAATTTAAGCTAGGGACTTTGTGCTGAGTACTGAGACAAAACTACTGGATGTGGTTTTGTCCAATACCACAGATCGAGAATGCCATTTTAAAGAGCATGCTACGCCACCTGTGTGTGCCCAGTGGCCTTACATGCATTGGGTATGTGAGGTCATGACAGTGGAAGTGGACTGGCACACCCTTCAAAACACATCTGTCATGTGGCGTGATGCTATGTGTACCGTGCACATAAGTTCATGCCAGCAGGGATGTGGCCAGGCAGGGATGGGCCCATGCCATTCCTAGATGTACCAGGATGCGGTGCAGATTAAGGCACCATGCAGCCCTGGGCTGCCCTCTTCCATGGTCCCCCCCTCACGTTACCTGAGACCCAACAGCCCTGGGACTGGCACTCACTGCTGGAGGGGACCTGGCCCACTGGTGCTGTGGGGGGCTGGAGCCCTGGGGCCAGAGGCTGTGGTGTGTGGTGCTCTTTCTACAACCTTGGTTTGGCTGGTCTGCCCCAGAGGCAGGACAACTTGGTGCAATGGGGCCTCTGGCAGCAGCACTCCAGGGTTGGATCTTGTGGGGTGGTGGGGGCCTGGGCTCCAGCCTCCAAAGCCCCTGCCTTGATCTGGCCATGCCAGGATGTCCCGTATTCTAAGGTGGGATAAGTGGCGACCCTGTTTGCAGCACACTGATTAGAAGGTCACCCACAATCAATAGGGAAACTATTTGCAAATTTCTGAGAAGGTACAGCGATATCACAGGTAAGGAAAAGCTCTCAAAAATAATAAAAGTTAAAAGCTATTAAAATAATAATTGAACATTTTCTTTTAAGAGGCAGTTCTCAAAGGTCTACATACAAGTCTCAGCAAAGCTTCTCTCTGTCAGCACGCTTTAAACGCAGAGCAAGGACTGCCCAGTAGGAATTTTAAATTGATTTGCTTGCTTTTATTTATTTTGCAACTAAATTATCCCTATCCTTCTCTACAGGCTCTTTTTCATATATTTTTAGTTATTTTTATGGATCCTATTGTAGAAAACTAGCTCTCTTCCCTTGTTTAATGCTCAAACTGATAGCTCTTAGGAGAAGAGCACTTTTAAAAACAAAAACTAGTTTGAGTCACAAACAGAAGTCAGAGCCTGCTATGTGCAATTTTGCAGGATCATGGATGCCTGTATTGGTTGTTTCTCTGTGGTTTTTAAACACAAAAGACTTGGCATTTTAGAGAATTCACTTTCTATACTGGGAAGTGTAATTTTTGAATGCCTTATCCTTTGGAAAAATATTGTATATTTCTGGGCAGGGATCACCAAAATGTCCCCATACTTGTTTTGTCAAGTACAATAGGAAACTTGATTTGGTTGAGGATTGTGTCTTTAACTATCCAGCTGCATCTACTGTGTTTAATAGTGGAGTTATAATTGTTTCATCATTACTGTTTCCACTTAGAGCTATCAATTGTGAGTTAATACCAATTGTAGAATATCTTGGGCAAATCTAAACCTCATCTTTGATGTCCTTAAGCTTTTGGAAGTCTTATACACTAAAGACAACCAACTGCATGTGTTCAGCTGTGTTTTGTGTCTGATTTTTGTCATCCATCAACAGTTCAATAAATGCAGAAAGAATGTTCGACTGTTTTTCTCATCTGGACAATATGCTCCCATGTGCTGTGCACTGGACCAAAGAAAATTACCATAATCTTTTATGAAGAAGTGCCAAGCAAGGTTTTCCACCAGAAAGATGCCAGACCCAATGGAAAAAAGTGCATTGCACACAATGGCAGAGTAGGAGCTTCTGGGTCCCTGGGCCTCCTGCACTGGTAGGCCCCACCAACCCTCGCTTGTGGCTGCAGTCCCCCTCTAGTCTACAGCCCTGCCCTCTGCAGAAGGGCTGGTGTTGGGGGGGTGGGGGGCTGTGGACAGGCTAGTCTCAGCCGGGCTGATTTACTCCCTGGAGCAGCCCACACACATGGGGCAGCTTCTGGTGCAGTCCAGCCATATTGGACGCTGTGCTGTACTGCACAGAACAGCAGCTGGCCCACCCATGGGGATGGACTGACCAGCCCAGGGGCAGGGCAGCAGAGCAGAGCCCAACCTCTGGGCTGGCCCACCCCACTCTGAGGGTGGACTGGCCAGCCCTGGGGTGCAGCTGGGGTGGGAGAGGAATGCAGAGCGCAGTCACTGGCCCAGCATCGCCCTGCTCCCCCCACCCCCAGCACTGCATGGTGGAAGGTCCCCCACATTGTGTAGGATGCTGGGCTTGGGCCCTGTAGGCCCATGCATTAATCCACCCATGACTGCACAATGTTTTCCTGACCAGTATCTACATGGTGATCTGATTTGTGGAAAGATGAGAGGAGTCAAGTGAAAACACACAAGTAGTTTAAAATATCCTTTAAAAATATTTGAAAATAGTAGAAATCATATTAGAACACTGGGTCTAAAATCTTTCAAATCTTGGAAAGCTTCAAGTCAATCAGGATCAGAATTTTGTGGTTCAAGACCATCTCTGGAAAAGGAGACAAATTTTCTTGCTTAGATATGCGTAAGTAAACAAAATTTGAAATAGCAAACCACGTATTAAATGGCCTACCAACAAGCCCATAAAAGTTGATAGAACCTTCTGATATGTAACAGGAAGTAGCAATATAGAAAAAGAACTAAGGAACAAACGCAGGACAATCCGTTACTCCATAATAAGACCACAGAAGAGGAAAATGTGACTAGAAGACTGTCACAGTCTGCATCTCCCAACCCGCTGGGAGGGCGCCCCCTGTGGGGCTTATGAGAGTTTAGACCTTTCAGGTCGGTGGCCTCAGCCTCCTGGTGAGGTGGGCAAGCAATAGAGTCAGTGGCCCTGGATGGTTAGTCAAAGGATAGGCTCACAAGGAAAAAGGGGAATGAGGGGGATGCAGGCCCACCCAACACCACTGCATCCCAGCCCAGGGACGTATCAGTGTCTGGCCACAGTCACTGGGTCAGTGGGGCTCCTGCCACAATGTGCTGACACTTGTAAGATCTAGTCTCTGGTTGAACTTGACGCAACTCCCCCTGGGCCACTTCTTCACATCCTGTGCTCGGGTACCTGTCTCCGAGGGGCTCCTCTGGGTCCGGGGTGTATACCACTCAGGGAACTCCCATGAGTCCCTCGCTGTCTGCGGGTGGCAGGTCTGAAAAGGCTTTGTGGTCCTCCATTGATGGCAGCTTCTCTAGGTCGCAGGGGCCCTTTGCACCTGGTAGATCCTTGGGGCCAAAGGGGCCCTCAGCAGAGTTAGCTCCTCTAGGTCGCATTGCCCCTCCTCAGTTTCTCCTGGGCCCCCTGGAAGGGGCAGCCTCACAGGGTCATGAGGCTGGCCAGGAGAGCCACCCCAGTCCACAGTCCAGGGCATTTCTTCCCAGTCATTTGGCGCAGATAAGCTAGATGGGCCTTCTGGCTCATTGACAGGGCGGGCAGGCAGGGGTAGAGTTACCAGATACCAAAGCATGGAAAGGACAGGGAGGTATGAAAAGGAGGATATTGGAGGACACATGGAGAAAATGTAGTATTAATGTAATATTCTTCTGTTTTTAGGGGGCCCTGGGATCAATGTTCCCTCTAAGAGCCTCCGGCAGCTGAGCAACTCCTGTTGCTTGCTGCGCAGGGCCCCGAACCCCTGCGCGGGCCCGATCCTGGTGGCACCCCCCGCGGGCCCGATCCTGGTGGCACCCCCCGCGGGCCTGCTCTCCTGGGAACCCCCCCAGCCTGCCCAGCCCCTCCCCACAATCCTACCCTGCATGGCCCTGCCACAGCTCCTGGGGCCAGAGAAGCACTAACGGAGCATGCTCAGACATTCTGGGCATGCTCCGTTAGACCTTCTCTGGGTGGGAGTTTTAATAACTCCCTGCCCCACAGTAGCTCTGAGCAGGGCCTCTGGCTGCTGGCCCTGCGCGGCTGGCAGTCTTCCCTGCGCGGGGGGGCTGTGCCAGGCCGCATGGCTGCGCAGCTTAGAGGGAACATTGCCTGGGATGCTTCCTTCTAAAAATAGGGTGTTCCAGGGCATTCCAGAATACTTTAACCCCTGTAAGTAAAAAGCCAAAAATCATGTATTTTTAAAATGCCTGCTGGATGGAGGACATGAAGGTAAAAAGGAGGACATGTCCTCCTTTTGCCTGAGATTTGGTAACCCTAGGAAGGAGCCCATCTAGCCAGAGTGCCATGATATTGCCTGGCTAGTGGCCTGTCTGAGGGAGCATCAGGGCAGCTCAGCCCCAACTGAGCTGCTGGTCTGGCTTTTTATATCTCTGCTTCCTGTCTTAAACCCTCCCTTCTGCTTTTGGGGCTTCTGGCTTGTAGTGCCTGAGTTTGGCCAGAGAGCCTATTTGGTTTCTGGGATGTGGGCAGGTGCAAGCCCACCCACTGCTAAAACCCCTTCCCCAGCCCAAGGGGAGGTGGCACAAGACCCAGGACCAACTAAACATGTGGGACAACTAATGAAAAAAACAGGAACAGGTGTAAGACTAAAGGTTCAAAATTAGTGATTCAGAGGGGGTCACCGAGCAGAGAACCCCAGACAGCGTGCACTGCTCCTGGAAAGTACCGAGGGAGCCAGCAGATGCCACCCAGAGGAACTCTGCCTGGATACATGCATGGATGAGGGACCAGAAATAGGCCCCACCGCCACAGAGACCCCCCCTCCCCAGCCAACTTCCTCTCCCTCATCTTGTAGATGGTGGTTTTTAACGAGGGCTAGGAGGAGGCTGACGAGGAGGTCCCGCAACTTTGTGGGGCGGTGAATGGGGAGTGCACAGATAAACAGGTGAGGGGAAAAGTGCAGCCAGAACCTCAACAAGAGGTTATGGAGGAGCCGGAAAAGGGGCTGCAGCCTGGTGCACTCTAGGTATGCATGCACCAGGGTCTTCTTCACACTGCAGAATGGACAGGTGTCAGGGTACTGGGTGAACCGTGCCAAGCATACACCCATGCTTACGGCTCCATGAAGGAGCTGCCAACTGATGTCCCCGGCGGGCTGTGGGGCTAAGATGGAATAGAAGCTGGCCCACTGGGGGTCCTCACCCTCCATAGGTGGTATCAGGTCCTGACATTTGGTATCTGGGTGGGACGTGAGGGCGAGAAAGTGGATTGTCTGGAACATGAGCGTATACAGATAGTCCTGAGGCGTGGTTCGGAAGGGGACCGGCTGCAAATCTAGCCAGGAGCATAGGGCGGGGGTGGCCGGGGGCTCATGGGGCAGGGCACCGAACAAAAGCTCTGGAGAGCCAGGACTGGGGGAGGGTGGGGGGTACACTCTCACAGAACCCGCTGGAGGTACACCTGAGCAGCAGGGGACAAGGCTGCCTTCACCTCCTGCAGTAGGCATTGGGGGAGTACGAGGGATGGAGAGCCCTATGCACTGAGCCAGTGCAAGGGGATCCACCCAGTCCCCCCGGGCGTAGTCCAGGAGGTCTCTGATCCTGGTGATGCCTACCAAAACCAATCTCCGTCGCATGGAGGGAGCCTCTGCCACCTGCACATGGACATGGGGTTGTGTAGCAGGGGCTCTGGGAGGAGATCTACCCCCTCTGTGGGCACAAAGGAGCTGGAGGCCGAAATTAGCCTCCAGGTCCAGAGGAGGTCCTGGTAGAAGGCTGGCAGCTCATAGAGAACCCGCAGAACGCCCTTCAGATGGAGATAAAGAAGCTGCCGGTCATATCAGATTTGGCCAGGTAGGGCATTCAGGTTCTTCCTCAGGCCCTGGCTCTGAGGAAGGCCAGAGTCCTCTGCTACAAAGACATACAGGAAGGAGAATGGCGTATAGTCCCAGGAATTACAGTGGCTTTTGAACTGTTGTATTGGATTTCTGATCCTTTTTGAGCATGCCCTCTGCCTTTTAGGACAATATTTTTGGGACAGGTATGATAGGATGCTATGGTACAACTTACTATAAGCATGAAGTTTTCTGTAGATTATAACTCCTTGAATATGTTTCTGTACAGCAGGGTAGCTTACAAATCTACAGTATGGATGGGATATGTTATTATTTGTTATTCACATTACAATAATGCCTAAAGGCCCTAATCAGGATCACAGCTGCATGTGCTAGGAACTGAACAATCATATAGGAAGAAATGTCCCTATCCCGAAGAAGTTACGTTCTCAATAGACAAGACAGATGGGCAAAAGGCATGAAGCATAGAATTAGAGCGATGGCTGACAAATGTCATGTTGATTCCATGTTTGTCTTCATTTGTGGAATTGGTGGAAGGATTAATGTCTAGAAACAGTATTGCCTTTTTTTATAGAAAATGAAATGTACGCAAATGGTTTCAAAGCCTAGAAAATTCAAGGAATATGTATTTGCAATTATTCTACTTTAATAATTAATTACCAACATGTTTTAATCACTAAGAATATTGTTTTCATCATTAAGAATTTACAATGTAAAGACTGTTTCAAGGTCAAATCTCAAATGTTAATCATCCTAACATAATGCATGTAAATCTCTGCTGAATAAGAAAAAGAAATCATTAATTCCACATAGCATGCTTACTGGAAATTATCTTTCATGGTTCTGTGACATGGTTCAGGGTCATTTCTCTAGTCAAGAATGTCTTAAAGTCTACTAAGTCAGCAGCAGAAACAAAAGCATTGAAAATGTGTAGTATTCTTTCCTCTGCAGCTGCCTAAAAGTTTTTGTTTATTGTTATGGAAAAAGCGCTTATACTTGCCACATGCATATAGTTTCTCACTCCTGATTGTAAATGCAAGGAAGAGAGAAGCTCTCATACCTTGATGTCAAATAGGTGTTCTGCAGTTCTAACTATCTTGGATGAAGTTCCTTCCTTGGTGCAGGGTTTGCACTGTATCTGTCTACCACTTCAGTCCCAGTTATGTTCTATTTCGATCAGAGGGATTTAAGTGGGGCTTAAGAGATGCATAAGTCTCTTTCTGGCCCTCTGCACAGCAGAGAACTTCACCCTTGTATATTTAGGGATCCATATGGTGTCTCCGTGAACATATAAACATCTATTTCACTTTGAAGTCAATGGAATATTTAATTCAAGTACAAACTGTAGGAATGGATTTTCTTCAATGTATGGGTACCAGTTTGTAACTGATGAATTGCAGATCTTCCAACAATTGGTATCAGCTTCACTAATCTGCACCAGTAAGTGTTCTCTTGCCATTTCTCTTCCACATTCATACATTGAAAAGCAGCAGGTGTGTGTTACATGCCTGTGGACTTCCAAACTGAGTGCACAAGTAGTTTTACAATTCTACACAAATCATAGTCCAAGCAGGTAAAAATCTAAGCATACAGCTGCATATGACTATATTTTTTCCAGTGATCACAATAGAGCCAATCATCTGATTCATTCAGATTAGTTGCTAAAAGATCATCAGTGAATTGGACAAGCAGACTGCTGGTAGGGGAGGAGGGACACTGAACAAGAGGAATACATTAGTTAGATCAGTTTTGATCCTTTACAGGATCAACTGTAGACAAAAGTCTAAATGACAGACCATGGGTTGTATTATTAAGGACAGAAACCTTGTTGGTATTTGCTCAGGAAACTTAACAAAACCAAAATCCAAGAACAAGCTTTTAATGACAAGAAGTCATAACATTTTAAACTGTCCAGAATCTATTCAAGAATGGTACTGCCTAAAAAGAAGAAAGGCCATTAAAACAAAAGGATATGATATAGGATTGCTAAAGCTTCTAGATCCAGTTCACAATGTAGTCTCTACATAAATTAGCATGTGACACAAGTGTACAGTGGAATCTTGCAGTACCTATCAGACTCTCCTTTAAAAAGCACTTTGTACTTGTTGAGATGTGCAAGTCTCTTTCCTTTGTTTAAACTATACTAAATTTGTGATTTCAGAGTAGATTTAAGAAATATTTGCCATAGTTATTACTTTAAATCTTAAAGAGGCTTCCTTTACCAAATCTTCCCTGAACTATATATTCATTTTAGTCAGGACATGCTTTTTACAGAAAAGGATTAGCTATATAACATTATTATCTTTCTTAAATTGCATATAATTCAACATAGTATAATCTTAAAGGGGAAATATGACCTGTTTAGTGTATTCCAGTGGCATTTGAGTAAATTGTGTGCCTGAAAGCCCATCGTAAAGTAGACAGGAATTCTTCGTCTTCTTCGAGATATTTTGACATCTAAATAATAGTCCTGGCATTTCTTTCAGAGTTCAAATCAATAACATTGACTCAGTGCATTCCTTGCTCTTATTGTCATCTCTTTACCTACCCATTATTTAGAATAGTAAATACTTATAATTGTTTTTAAAATTCCCTGGGCTTATGTTTAGGGTTGGTATTTTGTCATTTAGTTTCAGACATGCATCCTGTTGTGATCCTTCCCTTCTAACTGTAAGACTTGCTACTAGTTATGCTGGGTTTAAATATCACTGTGCAAGGGACTTGAAAGTTATTTGCAACTGTGTTTAGTATTTGTCTTGCATGTTTGTTATGATGATGTGAACATATCTTGTTTCTTTCTCTTTTCAGCCCAGTATGCCTTTGCAAATGAAATATCTAGATAAGATCCTCTTATCTGCATAAACTTAAATAAATACATTTCCATGATTTTACATTTGATAACTCTGCATTGACAATGACAATAGACCCAGGAAACATTAGGCAAGGCATCAAACTTGGTTTGATGAGGGCATATCATGCATGTACTGGGAATGTGTTGGAACTGATCTCCACTATGCTCGTCTCTCACTGCTAGAAGGTCTTGTGCCCAGGGATTCCATTAAACACAAGGAATCCCAACTGGCTGTTTAAACAAGTGTTTCCTTCTTTCAAGGTTAGCAAAGGAGAGAACAGTGAAAAAATAGAATGAGAATAGCAGGGAAACAATATATATGTAAGTTGGGCTTAGAAGCTGTGCCTAACAGCTTCGGGGGGGGGGGGGCATCTAATCTGCATGGGTCCCGTATTAGCATGAACACAAAGAGCACAATTAGGTATTAGCATACGGGATGCAGGGCGTAGTAATATAATGGTATTTGAGGTTAATCTGATCACAAATCTGTCATCTGTAATTCTACTGAAGGAAAATATAAAATACTGTCTTTTGTGAATTGCTACTCTGTTTGTTTCAAATCTGTTTAGGTTAGTTAAAGGGTAAAAGTTACCCTTAGTGAAAAAGAGATTTGTAGTAGAGGTGACCACATATTTCAGCCTGAAAGAAGTTGAGGATAGGTGTGAAGGTTTGAGACTATCTCTGCTTCACCTTCTATTGCTTCCCCTGTCTAATGATAGAGCTAGCTAGGCTTTTTTTGAGGCCTTTATCATTTAAATAGAGGTAGCTGTTTGCAGCTACTTGAGAGCTGGAATCACCAGAGAGAGAAGCAGACTCTCTCCCAGCTGAAATCACTGAAGAGGAGTAGCACATGCAGGAGCTATGTAGCATGAGTGACTGATGGGTGGAGCCAGTGGGTGGAGCCAAGGGATGGTGCTATTGGATGGAGTGAGTGTCCAGTAGATGGCACTGGTGGACTGCTGATGTGAAAGACATTCCCTGTGTATCCTAGGGTTGGTTGGAAGCCTAGTTAGCACTGATTCTCCAGATTGGTGCTGATTTTGCTAATGAGTTTACCTTTGCTGTTAAGATATGTGGGATCATGTTGGAGGCCTGATTAGCACTGAATCACCAGATCACTACTGGTTTTGCAATTAAGTCTTGTATGTTCTGTTATGCAGTGTGGGCTGCTGGAAACTTTGCTCTGTACTGACTAGCTAGCTCAGTGCTGATTTCTGTTATTTGGCCTTTTACACTCTGTTTTACTACTATTAAAAGTTCTGTTTACTACACTCACACTCTTGCTTGCAAGAGGGGAAGCCTTACCCCTTTTGGGGTGCCCAAGGAACAGTGCAGGATTTCCCAGAAAGCTGGGTGGGGGTTTGAGCTAGTTGGTGGTGCTACATTATTGGGAAACCCCTAGGTATAGAACCTGGCCCTTTTTCTGCCAGCCTGTCCCAGCAGAAGCGTTACATATATGTTTTTGTTTCTGGCTGGATCTTAAGATGGTAGGACTGTTTTATCACTGGGGAGTTGCAAAGTACTTTAATTAGTCCTACTAAGTGTTTCAAAAAGGAGAATAAAAATTGTTATATGAGCAGTTCACAGATGTAAACATGCTTTCAAGGGCCTAAATCAGAAGCATCTGGATTGTTGATTGCACATAAGTAGCTGGGTTTATCCAGGGTGGACTGATAAGAATTGTCTTCTATTCTCTTCTGAGCAGTGGGAATCATTTGTAATAAAAATCAGTGAACTGGCCCATAGTAGTTCAATTTACTGCATTACAGCTTCACAACACGAAATAAACATCACAAATACCAAGAAAGGTAAATATAGTGATACTGATTTCTGTATTGGAATATGTAGAATATGTTTGGCAAATATTAGGTAGACAGCCTATTGTTTATGTATCTTTCCACACTTTTTTCTTGAACATAAAACACATCTGGGACTTTTTTCTGCTCTTTGTTTATTTTAGTTTTGTGGGGGATGAAAGCTATCTAGCTGACAAAGAGGGAGATTTGGAATATGTATGCAGTATTCTTTTATTTTCAGTTCTACTTATTATTCATTTGGGCAGGAATAAAAAAGTTATACTACCCGTCCTAAATAAGGGATTCTTCAGCTCTGCGTTCTATGGTTGGATGTGAATCACAGCTTTACACAGTAATGTTTGCTTTTCTAAAATATACAAGATGCAAGGGGGTCACAACATGGGAGGGTATTTGCTTATCTTTCGGCTTGTTTGAAGACCAAACCACAGCCATGTTGGATAAAACAACTGAGGTTAGATAGCGCTAGTGTAATTCAAGGAACACCTTTCATGGCTTACCACGAAAACCTCAGTACTGATACACTGATCTGGATACTCTGCAAAAGGTCAATATTACATAGAAAATAATTTAATACATCCTCAAGGTTGACTATAACTGAATGTATTAAATGCATGTGAGAGCATGTAAATGCGAGTGAGAGAGGTGTAAGCTCCTGTTCTATATTAGTGTTTTTTCTAGCAAGTTCACCTTCTGGAAATGTAATGCTCAGCAAAGCATGAAGGTTGGAATTTTCAAAGGAGTCTAGGATCCCATGGACATTCAGTAGGAGATGCATTACTCCTTTTGGCTTTTTAAAATATCCTAGTCAAAGGCAGCCACTAGGATTTATTCTAGTTATATATGTGTTGTGGCAACAACAGTTAAGGACTACAACTTTCCAGTATTTCTAATTGTAATAATTTTTTTATTAAGTTTTATGACTGCCAGACTATTGGACTCAGGGAAACAAGGCACTCTGTTCTGAACTAATGAGACACTCTGGGCATGATCTGCACCATGTATTACCACTTAAGACTTATGCAAACAGGCAGGTATCAAACTATCTACTGAGAATGGGGGTGTTTTACACCCACTTTGCCCAGGTCAACTTGACTATGCATGCTGAACAGAAGTAACAAATTGGCTGTCCGGGTGGTGAGGGTTGTCTCTACCTTAGCCAGTTTTTTTCATTCCCATCACAGACATGATTTTTGTTTCCCATAATGACATTTGTCTGCCAGCTTACTATCCTCTATTGTGGAAAATCAGCACAGTGAAAAATCAACACTCTTTTTCTTTTCTTTCATATTCCTGGGGGTGAAATTCTTAATAGCATAGCATAGCATAGCTCAATAACACTGTAGTTTTGTGTGTCAGTGACTTATTGTAGAATGGTGGGAGAGGGTTTCAATGTAAACAGGAGGCACTTTAAGTAATTAGCTGATAGTAAAGGCAGCACCATGGGTCTCTGTCTTTGGCCCAAACTTATATACAGAAGCCTTTGGATTTATTATTGTGCCACTTCCTTCATATGTGATATGAACAAATCCTTCAAAACAGGACAGCAAAAGCTTGTCTATAAATGACAACAATGTTCTGTTGCACTCTGACAACAGTAAGCAATTACTGTTCTTTACAGGACAAACTGGAGAGACACAGTGTTTGCTGTTCAGAAGTAGTTATACATTAAAGAGAATTCCTATGTGTGGAATTACAAATGCAGCACTGGGGGCAGGGAGTGAGGATTTCCATGGTATATATGATGTGATCAGTCAGATTAACATGAATCCCACAGAAAGCTATAGATCAGGAGTGTCTAACCTTTTTGGGTGAGGGGCCACATTGCAATTCTTTTCTCAGTCAGGGACCAGTGAGAACATTTTTGATATATAAGACATACAAATTGATCTTATTAATAAACTTTAATAAAATAATGATTAGTGTGATATTTGGCATTGCTTTTGCTTGCATTGTGTACAGAGGACAAGGGGGCCGGGCAAAGCATGGGTAGCAAGGCAGGACAGCAGAGCATGGCAGAGGAGTGGAGGGGAAGAACGTGAGGTGGGGGGAGCAGAGCAATGGGGTGGCAGGACTCAGCTCCTTTCTGACAGGGACCCCACCAACTCTGCTCTCCTCACTCCCTGCCAAGCATTGCTCAGGGAAAGGACAGCAGTGCTGGGGAGACGGAGAGAACAGAGTCAGCCAGAGGCAGGACAGAAACCATGGCAGTTCTGCAGTGGTCATGGGTTTGGGCATTGGGCATCTCTGTAGCAGAAACATTCATGCGTAGCAATTTCTATGGAAGAGGTTTTACCACTAAGATCAGGGGAAGGATGGGGTGCTGGGGTTAGAGGTGTGGGAGGAGAGCAGAACTGGGGGGATGTCCAGACCAGGAAGTAGCTGGGTCCCGCCAATCAGTCGCACTGCTCCGCTGCCCCTTCACCCTCCCAGAACAGCCATGGTTTGTCCTGTGTTTGTGCGCCTGTGTTCTCCTCACCCCACCCCACTTAGCACTGCTCTCCTACCCCTGAATTCTGCTTGCCCTCAGGCTTAGTCCTCCTTCCTCCCTGCCCTCCCCAGGCTAAGCACAGTGCCAGCTCAGCTCACATGCACATCCACCCCCAGGGCCATCCCTCAAGGGATGCAGGGTCCTGGGCAAATCAGCCTCTGTGCCCCCCCAGACCTCTGCCCAGAGGGCCAGGGCCGACCAGCCCAGGGGAGGGGCAAGCCCAGTCTGCCCCCGAGCTGACTGCTCCCCATAGAGGGGACGGGGCAAGCTGGCCAAAAGCCGTGGCCAGGTCTGCACTCCTGCACCCCCCCCACTTGTGCTGCCTCCCTCCCCTCCCCGCTGCCTCCAGCACAGAGCTGAAGGCAGCGCATGTGGGGGGGTGCAGCAGCGCTGACCCTCGCCACCACTTTTGGCTGGGTCTCCTTGTCCCCTTGATGGGGAACAATGAAGCCCTGGGGGGGAAGGCAGCCATTTGGGCCCCGTGCTGCCCTGCTGATGGCAGGACAGCACGGGGCCCATGGAACAGCTGGGCCTGGGGCGATTGTCCCTTTCGTCACCCCTAGCGAGGGCCCTGCCCACCTCTCACCGCATAGCACCTTGCTGGCTCAGCTTTCCAGGCTCTTGTGGCAGCACTCTATGGGCTGGATGAAAGCCCTTGGTGGGCCAGAGGCTGGCCCTAAGGCAGCAGGTTGGAAAAGCCTGCTATAGATGATACAGTTTACTTTTATGATTCTAAGGACATTTTGAATGCGTATAACTACATCGTTTCGAACTTGCATCACTTTTCTTCACTCATCATTGCTTGTTTCCCCTATTTATTCTCGTACAAGGGACAGATGGGTACTCCTTGCATGCATTGTATTTTGAACCTGCCTCAGTCTCCTCATCCTAAAAATTGGAGATACTACTACTTATAGTTGCATACTTCTCAGGGTTGTAGGGACGATTATCTACTGTTTGTGTGGTGCTTTGTAAACCTATAGTGCTCCAGCAAGGGAAGGACTCCATTAGTAGCCCTGTATCTAGGACTGGCAGCAAAGTTACCAGTCACAGAGTTTAGGTCATTACAATCTTTTCCTTCCAAAGTCTTATGCTCTTAATAGGATGGGACTGCCCATCTAGCAGATAGGAAGAGGTCATTGCTAGAGCCTTGAGATTTAATAGAGGAATACAGGCTGAACTCTCTCATTAGAAATTACATAAGATGAAATAATAAAAAGTCCTTCTTCTGCGGATGTCTGCAGAGGGGGCTAAACCTGCTGGTCTACAGCAGTGGTTCTTAAACTTTTAAAATGGAGCCTCCCCTGTGGACTTTTGTGTAACAATTTAACACTTGCATGCCCTCTTCCTTCAACCCTCTCCCCCCACTTTCATAAAACACCAGGGCCTACATGCTTCATTTGTGGGGGTGGTGGAAAGGGTAGCAGCAGCTCCTCTGTGGCTTCAGAGCCCCAGATGACCTGCTAGAAAAAATGGCAGCAGCAGCAGGGAATTGTACCTCGTTATGGGGATTATCCTGGGGCTGTAGCATGGATGCATGCGGCTGCCACCTCCGGCAGCCTACAGAACAGCAGCAACAGAGGGCTGCTGCTGCTATGGGAGGCAGAAGTGGCAACTGCAAGGAGCAGTGCTCTGACTGGAGAGAAAAGAAGCTGCTCAAAGTGTGGAGCTGTACTGCCTCTGTCCCCTGCTCTGCAAGCAATGCTGGGCCCACCGTCTGCAGCAGCCTCACCCCACCTCTGTTCCCTTCCTATGGGTCTCCTACTCCCAACACCTGCCCAGCACAACCTGTGTGAGGTTATGGGGTCCCCCAAGCTTCCTGGCCCTGCTCTCAGTCTGACATCCCTCACCAGGACCACCCTGAACAGGGATTAAAGTATAATTTGGGGTGCCCCAGAACGCTCCTGCACCAGTGGCCCCCCCCACACCAGGGACCCCCCTCACATGCTGGGCGGCCCACTGGACCCAAGTTCCTGCCCCCCCATACCAGTGCCCCATCCCCTGTCCCCAATACCACTCTCAGCGTGAGCCAGGTCACCCCCGCACTCACTGGTGGCAGCATGGCTGGAGGCAGCAGGCCCCACGTTGGGGCAGGGCCTGGAAGGGGAGGGGTTTGGGTGGGACTTGAGCCCCCCCCAGCACTGCCCCTGGCCCCCACCCCCTCACCTGCCTGTCAAAATGCAGCAGAATGCCTCTCCGGGGCCTGCTATTTTTAGGGGCCTAGCATTCAGGCCCCTAAAAATAGACGGTGGAACCGGAATGCTGTGGTCCATGGCCTGCTATTCTTAAATGGTGGGCCCCAGAACACAGCGTTCCAGCTCCACGTTCTAGTTTTAGGGGCCCTGGAACAGCGTTTTGGCTTGCTTTATCCCCTGGCCCTTAGTGGGTGTGGGTTACATACTCATTAGAACGACCCCTTAACACAGAGATCTCAAAATCAAATCACCACAAGGGCCATATGAGGACTAGTACGGTAACCCAAGGGCTGCACCACGCATGAGGACTAGTATGGGAGCCCAAGGGCTACATCACTGAAACCTTTTCATACAACAGTATTGCAAATATTGATAGCGATAGTGTTGTTGCGAGCCAGAAGAAATAACTTTAGGGGCTGCAAGTTTGAGACCCCTGCCTTAACAGGTAGGCTGGCAGATTTGCAAAAGTCATGGGATTTGTGACATTGGATGGCAAATACTGTGACAAATGAAATTCAGCTATCGTTCATTAAAATCATATCTTTCTCCTTCTCCATCACTGCCTCCTTGCCTCACCAATGTGTCATCAGCCATGACCAGTGGCATCCTCTGCCCCAGCACCACAGCCCTCATCCCAGCCTGAGGGGTAGAAGCTTAACTCCGTGTGTGTGAGAGAGAGAAAGAGAAGGGCAGGGGGAAGGTGGGACAGAAGAATAATCTCCTGTACTAACCCCTCAGTACAGCAGCTCCTGGCCTGCAGGGCTGTTTCCAGTGGTGGACAGCAAGCCCTCCCTGCACCAAATCCAGGCACAGTCAGTGATGGCACCTGTGTTCACATTGATGAGTCCAGGTTATTGCTCTGGGCGTTAAACCTGTTCTACAGGGTCACAGTACTGTTCAGTTTTAGCCTGGTTCCCTCTGTGCAATAGAGGGAGATTCCACCTGGGAATAAAGGTGTGTCTGATGCAGGGTTTCCAACAGTCCCTTATTGCAAGGGGCATCTGTCATGCTAGGCCTGAGGAGGCCTAGCATGCAAGACGTAAAATACACAACCCAAATCTAACCTTTAAAGACATATTGTAGGAAAATACAATATTAATGTTACAATTAGGCTAGGGCTTTGATATGCATGTGTATCAACAGTGGTTTCTTAATGAAATTTACATATATCCTGTTAGATGATAGCAAGGTAAATGAACTGCTTCTCTGTCTGCCACTATTGTTCTATGGCAGGGGTGGCCAAAGTTATGGAACTCAAGAGCCACATAAGTTTATTATTAAACCTTCAAGAGCCAGACTGAGGCATATAACCATATACTTTTACCTACTAAATTGATTTGCTGACCTTCTTCCACAAACCACACTTTTTCATTCAGGAGCCACATGTGGCTTCTGAGCCACAGTTTGGCCACGCCTGTTCTGTTGGAAGGGTTAAAGGGAACACTAACGTCTACCTTGGCTGTACCAATGTAAACTGTCTGTTGAGGGTGCTAATGCAGCTAATTACCTGTGGTGCTCAGGAGGTGAAGGTTTTACTTCAAAGGACAATATATATGTCTGTTCCCCACTTAAGTACCTGAGAACTGTCATCAAAGTCCACATGAAGAAATGACCTGCCAGGAGCGTCGCTGCCCCAAGAAAGGACCTGGGGCACCGTCCCAGGCCACGCCCCTACCTGGAGGCCACGCCCCCTGCCCACAGGCCATACCCCCGGCCGGGGCCAGGGCCAGGAGTGGCCGCTGTGGCTGCGGGCGGCTGGGCCCCAGATCCCCAGCCGGGAAGGGGCCGGAGCGGCCACAGTGGCTGCGGGTGGCTGGGCCCCAGATCTCCAGCCCGCTTGGGCCAGAGACCGGGACAGGCAGGGCCCTGCCAGACCTGGGGCACTGGCGCCGGGATTTGGGGCATGGGCCCCGTGTGCCCGGTGCCAGCAACACCCCTGTGACCTGCAAATGTCCACCTTGCTACAATTATAAAAGGGAGTGAGGAACATAATCCCTTTATCTCACACCTGTCCAACCTTCTCAGCAGAAGTCTGGGCCACAGGATTGAGATCCCAACCAGTACTGGACTGGAAACCACCCTGCTAATTCTCAGGGGAAAATTAGAAGCAACTCTACACTTGGACTATTTGGTCTATATTCCTTAAAACTGGATTTCTAACAACTGAAGCTGTAAAGCAAGGACTTAAACCCATCTAGATATTAGATATACACCTAAGACCTGCAAACTCCAAATTCTTCAAGAACTTAACTTCTATGGACTCTAAACCATTTGTATGTATGTGATCCACTTTGACCCTGTAACATCTCTCATTTTGTTTCTTTTCTTTTTATATTAAACCTTTAGTTTTAGTTACTAAAGGATTGGCTGGCAGAGTGGTATTTTGGGTAACATCCAAGCCTCTATTGCTCTGGGTGATGTGGCTGACCTTTTAGGTTCAGGAGCACCTATTTCTTTAACAGACCCAGCAGTGAGGTGGGTTCAGGAGGAGCTGATGTGCAGTAAAGGGAGCTGAGTATATTTTATGGTGGCTTCTTGATGCCCAGGGTGGGGGATCAGAACCATTGTTTGTGAGTGACTAGCTGGGGAGTTTATCTCCAGGTAACCCACCAGTGCTGGGAGAATCTGCTCTCCTTTTTGCAGCTTGCCCTGATCTTTGCATATTCAGGTGGTTACCCCAGGAGGCCCAGGTCACAGCATCCTTTAGTTTTTCACATCCATACAAAGAGATCAGGAGTTACTGAGAGTTGCAAAAAGCAGCAAGAAATACCCTTGTCAAGTGTAGGTGAGGATTGCTTATTAATTATTATTATTAATGACAATATTGAGAAGAGGGATGGAGCAGGGGACAGGGTGCTGAGAAAACAGCCTCTTATTTTTGAAATGTGATGTTGGTAACTCTGCACCCAATGTGACAGTAAGCCCCTGTTCCCCAGCACTGAGGGGAGTCAATCACCGCCCCAGAGACACTGGACACAAAATCCACCTCTGAACAAGAATCTCAGGTGGATTGGCCAACTCCAGGGAGACTCCTTATGTTCTGTGCCTCCACCCATCAAACTTGCTTGGTCCCAGGGTGGACCCCTTTCCTCCTCAAATCAGAATGCTTCAGGCTTTTTCCTTTGGAAAATTCTGGTTATACCGTTGCATTGAAGTCAAAGAATAAAGGTGCCACTCAAATGGGATAAAGATACCAGAATCTCTTTCTGTGTAACTAGATTCTCATGAGGTTGGACCAATGTAAAACTAAGATGTGGCTTTATAACCTTCACTAAGTCCATATTCAAGGAAAAATCCTACTAAGTAGAGTGGCCTTATTTTGCCTACCTAAGAATCATTTATGGATTTCAAGAGAAAGCCCTATGGGATTATGTTACTGTTACTAGTCTATTGTACACCTTGAACTGTCTTGGTATTGCAAAATGGCTGATGAGTCAAGTTGCTAAAAGACATCGGTGTCTAAAGCCACTAAACCATTTCAGTTTGAAAAATTAAACGTGTCCAAATGTATTATCTGGAAAATTTGAATTTAAAAAATTTTTTCTTCCTGCCTTGTTTGCTATGTTTCAATGTGGAACATTTATCTTTCTTTCCTGAGGCATAAATGCTTGGATTGATCCATTAATACAGTAATTATTAAGGACATCCACATTGCTGACACCACAAACATATGATGACAGAATAACTAGCAAATGTAATCTTTTAGTTCTTTGCAAAGTAGGTGAGGGCATGAGCAAATTTGTGCATAGCATCACAATTTTATTACTGGTGATGGGTACGATACTGACCTGGGAAGGGGCATTGGATCAAATGGGTTCTGAGTTATTACAGAGAAGGTCCTCTTGACTGGCTGTTGTGGACTTGCCCTCCTGCTCAGGGTTTAACTGATCGCCATATTTGGGATCAAGAAGGAATTTTCCCCCAGGGCAGATTGGCTTGGGCGCTGGGTTTTTTTTTTTTTTGCCTTCCTCTGTAGCATTGGGCATGGCTCACTTACTGGTTGATTCTCTGTATTAAAGTCTTTAAATCATGATTTGAGGACTTTAATAGCTCAGTTATGGGTTTGAGGTTCATTGTAGGAGTGGGTGGGTGAGGTTTTGTGGCCTGCAGTGTGCGGGAGGTCAGACTAGATGATCATATTGGTCCCTTCTGACCTTAGAGTCTATGAGTAATTTGTTCACCTCCCACTCTCAGCACAAACCTCAGTCTGTTGTGATGGATCCTATACTCCTAAACCTCCTGGTGCATGTAGTGAGTGGTCAATGCTCTTAGCTCTACGTCTCTGAGGTGCTCTCCCCTCTTGGCACTCCCTATGTCTGACACTCTTTTCTTGGGGAATGGGACCCCACAGTCAATCTGTTCACATCTAGGAACCAATGCTTAGCTCATCTGAACCCCAAGTGCTTTGGCATGATCCCTCCAGAATACACCTGGCTATGGGAGCTCTGGTTTTGAAGTGACACCATTTAGAGATAACCTGGCAGAAAAGCAAGAAACATAGGCTTAGAAAAGGAAATTCTTAACTACAGACACCTTTAAGCACCCCCTATAAGTTACATATTTTACAAAAACAAAAAACTGCTGAACACAACCCATGAGTCTAAAATCACCTCCTGTGAGAGTTCTAGTTTTGGTCCAGCCTGCTTGGGTGGTCTTCTACATGCGATGATGGGAGTGGCCCTGATTTGCAGACAGCAATCCTCTTAAAAATAGGCTGTCACTTTTTCTGCGCATGTGCTACTACTGTGGAATTCCCAAGTTCCAATCCTTCCATCCTGGCTTCTGGATATGGAGTCATTTAAAGCCAGTGGCCCTCCTGGTGTAAAATTCATTGTACAAATAAAGCAGAACCATTCAATGCTAATGGTTCTGTAATGATCTCATGAGGTCCCTTCCAACCCTATGATTCTATTCTATTCTAATAGCTTCCCAGAGATAGTCTGTTCACTGGGTGTCAAGTTCGTTAGTCTTTAAAAGTGCCACAGGACTTCTTGTTTGTTTGTTTTGCCACCCTGCTGGAACCTGCTACAAAATCAATGCTTTAAGACACACTGAATGTTACTTTCAAAAAGGAAGTTGAAATAAAACAAGATATTATAAAATTAATAAAATTCATAACCTGACATAGACATATTCCTCAATCTGTCACACATAGAAATGGCATAGTTATGTGCATCCAAGTGACTTATCAGAGATCAGGACCTTAATACTACCAGCGCAAGTGGGAAATCAACTGAACACAGCTATAGTTTTACATCTGGCCCATTTCTAGTGTTTATCTGGTTTTTCTGCAAAATATCCTCCAGACCACAATGTGTTACTTGGGTTTCAAAAGGTAATTTTGACAAGACACACAGAAGAGTTCAAATGGACAGAGTTCATTAGTACTTCTCAGCTGCATGATCTATTTGGAAACTCCAGTGCTTAAAGGAAAGGAAGAAAACAATTAGATTTATTTTCACTGTTAAGCGCAAGTCATCGTAGCTCAGCAACGAAAGCTAGAAACATAAAAGATAGGAGAACTGCACACCCACTTTGTAAACTCAGTGCAGGTGGCTGAAAATAATACCTGAACAAATATCACCAGTCACTTATGAAACTTCCATTGTATCAACATTTGCTGTAGGCGGTTCACACGTCTTTCGGCTTTTTCCAAGCAAACAGCTTGATTCAGAACAGCAACAACAACAAAAAAGGGCTTGCAAGGAACGGCTATGCATTAGTTAACCTTACAGATAGGGGTATCAGTATTACTGTTTCTAGTGTTATGAACTATTAATGTTTGTTCTACTGCTTCAACCTCAAATTAGATTCTGTCTGAGTAATATTAGTGTTTGGAAGTGTTGAATTTTGTCTGTGTGTTTTGCAGAGTCCTTAATGACCCACACTTATTATCCTTTTGTGGCTAACATATGGCAAATATTTCACATTACATACTCTATGCTCAAGTCTGCAAGATAGGAAGGGTGGCCAAGGCAATGAATGAGGACTAAGGAGACCAGGCTTCCATTCCTGTATCAGCCACAGCCTTCCTTGTGTCACCATAGGCAAGTTTCACAGGACACTTCAAGCACTGGATCAGCACATGTATGGCAGGGTAGCTAATAATATCATTGTACAGTAGTATAGACACATCCTACAGCTACAGAAAGGGTTTTCCATTGATTAAGTATTCTTACATCAACCTAGCCCCATCTACAACAGCTTAGCTAAGGTATCCACGTGTATCAATTTTCCATATGTCTTGAAAGATGTAGCTATTTTGATCTAAATGTTAAATATAGAACAGGCCTTAGCTTTTCTGCGCCTCATTTTCCACAGGGTGATTACATTACTATTTGTCATCTGTGAAGCAACTTGTAGTGTCAGGGCATGACAAAGTGCATGATGAGTGAAGCAGATTTTGAGTTTTGAACACTGTGGGATTGATTTTTCAAAACAGGGGATGTAACATGATGAGTTGTCCCTTATGGGTTAGAGCTAGCCAATCCTGAGTACAGAAAGAGCTGCACCTGTGACAAATCAGTTGACTCCTTATGAGGAGCTGTAGGAAAGGGCAAAGCTCAGGAAGGTGTGGTAGTCTATAGACTGAATAAAGACTCCTTAAGGGAAGACTTTGAGACCAGGGAGCTGCTCCAGATGAAGAGGCCTGGGAGAGACTGCAAAAGTCTCCAGGCAGGAAGGTCTGGGGAAAGAAAGAGAAACCTTGTGTCGTATGAATGTGTGAACTTACTTTGTTTGGGTTTTTGAGTTTGTTTGGGGTTTTTTATCTATATAGTCCCATGGAGATGTATTTTTGACCAAGACAAAGCCGGAGTGACGTTTTTATTTGAATACTCCAAGAGGAAAAACTGAGTTCATTTTATGGCTCTAGGCCACAAGGGGGGGGTGCATGGGAGGCAACCAGACCATTATGCGGGAAGATAGCCTACACACATTGGTGTAGTAAGGCGAACCACTGTTCCCTCTAAGCTGTGCGCATGTGTGCGTGCACACAGGTCATGAAACCCACACACACAACAAAATAAAGTGTGCGCAAAAAAAATTCAATAGTGCTAATATTGGTGCTCACAAAGAAGTTTTTTGCGCACACAGCCTATGAATAATTAGAGGGAACATTGAGGAGAACCCCTATTAATAATTGTAATGCACTCAGATAAACAGCCAGTTAAATTAACTAGTTAGATGAGACAGGGCTGAGAGCTTTGGCCTCAATCCAGCAAATTTAAACTTTAAGCATGTAGTCCCATTGATTAACAGGGCCCAATAGTGCTCTCATTAAAATCAACAGAAAAACTCTCATTCACTTGAGTTACAGAAAGGAGTATTCCCACTCTGGTGCAATCCCATAATAGGCAGAAAACTCCCAGTAACAGCTCTTTTAACGGTATCCCAAAATATGTCAGAACAATTAAAAACTATTACTTCTCTGGGATCACCTAGGGTGTGTTCACACAGCAGTCTTATTTCAAAACAACAGAGGTTGTTTCGAAATAAGAAAGGCCATGTTCACATGACGCACCGTTGTTTCGAAACAACGGCGTTGTTTTGAAACAACTTAAACCCCATGTGGGGATGAAACAACATTGTTTTGAAACGATTGTTTCGAAACAATGCCGTCTGAACATGTTGTTTTGAAGCAACAGTGACTCGTTTTGAAATAACTGTTGTCTGAACATGCTATTTCGATTCCTGCTTTTTTCCTTAATTCGAATTAACTTATTTTGAAATAAGGCGTTATTTCGATACAACTTGTATCGAAACAACTTGTATCGAAATAACCCCCTTGTGTGAACATAGCCCTAGAGAGCAAGGAAGGAATAACCATTTGAAGAGGATTTCAAAGCGTTTCCATTATAGAGCAACAGATCCATTATCTTTGTGCAACACCTGCAAAAGTTGAGCTGGAAACTTACATTCATAAGTCTGCTGGACACTAAAAATCATGGACTTAGCAAAGATTCTGGTTTTATGGTTTATTACAACAATTTGCAGTACACTCTTCTGCCTGCTAACTTCTCCTTTGTGGCTGCAGAGACATTAAGTGCCCACTTCATTTAAAATGGTTTCCTACAAAATACACCAACCACTTACACTTAAGGTTCTGTCTGAACTTGTATTTAGTTACATGACACTCTGTTTACTTTCTCCAGATCTGAGGAAAAACTCTGAAGCTCAGAAGTTGTCCCCTTATCTAACAGAAGATGTTATCTCATCCATCTTGTCTCTCTGTTGCATATCTGATTAATAGCCAGAGCTTCATGCTAATACATGCAAAAAGCAGATTTTTGATTTAGAGAAATATATTTCCTATGAGGATAATTTAAAGCAGTGGTTTTCAAACGTTTGTCATTTGCAGACCCCTAAAAAATATCAAATGGTGTTGCAGACCCTTTGGAAATCTATAGTGTCTACAGACTGAAAATTGATGGAACAGAATTCAACTAAGTCTTTCATGGACATTTTAGATGTAGTTCAGAGACCCTTTGGGGGGTCTGTGGACCACAGGTTGAGAATCATTGGACTGGAGAGTTTGCAGCACAAACATTTAAAAATTCTCCCTATTTTAGGTTGCAAAAAGCTACTTTTCCCAGGCATTTCAGGTTGAAAACCTTCAGGACTCTAGGGGTCTTCAAGTCTAGCTGACAAATAATTTATGATGCCCTTATGAAATACAATTATAGAAGCATTTTTTGAGCTCTGTGAATGTGATTTTTTTCATTTCAGTCCCCTGTTTTGCAATATAATTTTGGATTTGTAAATAATAGGGAGCACAAAATGTGAACCTGTGTTGAAGCAGCTTTCAAGATCAGTCCCAGTATCCTTGGGCAACGAGGATGTCCGCATACAATCTTACAGAATTTTGATGTTTCAGAAGTTTCTATGCTATTTTCTGCTTTGCTCTGCTTTTCATTCTCACATCACGTAGGTCCACTATGGATTATTATTCTTATAGTAGCTGTCACCACTGTACACTGAACTAACTGAGCAAATATACAACAAGAGAGAGTCCCTGCTCTGAAGAGTTTATAATTATTTTTTTACTGTATAGTTAAAAAATAGCCTGGGTAGCCATTATTATCTTAGGGATGGAGGGATCAGATGCTTACAGGTATGATGGGTGTTTACATTGCTGTATGACTATAGTGACCATGAGCGCTTCCTTATTTCATCTTTGACAGTGTTAAATCCTGTAGTACAGTGTAGGTGATGGAAACACAAGTTTCTACCAGAAAAGGCAATTCCACACACATGAATTTCGAACTGCCATTAATGAGTGGTCCAAATCTGTTTTCTTCTGATGCCAAACAGATGCACTGAGCTATTGCAGATTTTGCTTCTTTCTTTAGCATTTACTTGAAAATCATGCTCCTATTCAACCCTGTAGCTGGAACAGTGGCTTGAGGTGTGTGTGTGTGTTCTTTATAAATCTTTTGTGTGTGTGCATCCATGCATGTGCATGTGTGTGTGCATGTTCATCTGTGTGTACGTTAGTCACAAGGGGCTTCTTGACTTGTACTGTCTTGTGCACCTCTTAAGCCAAACAGTTCTGGGCTCGATCAGTAGTTGGACTAAAGAATTCTAAACCCAGGCAATTCAGGAAGTGGTGTACATCTCTATTGCTATTGACTTTAATAAGAGCACAATGAGTAGGTGTCATTCTTCACTCTAAGTTAATAGTAAACCAATGTCCCAGGATGGAGTTATCATTTAGAGGAGATATACATAAGCTCCTGTCCCTCTATATTCATTAATGATCCCATGACTTTTTCTGGGAGGCAGGAGGGGTGGAGGGCAAGGGAACTGATATTACCTTTAGTGCCCTTGTTAAATTGTAATCTGGGTAAAACTATATTTCCCCATACAAAAATTGCTACAGTTCACAGAAGCGTCATTTGCGTACGGGAACTTTCACTTCCTGTGTAAGGATGCTGTATAATGTGCAGTCATACAGGGTTTTTCTATTGTGTCCTACAGGCAGCTGCACTTCTGCAGTGAATGCAGGTGACCCCTGTGTGTGGTTTAAAATGGTAAAATACTCTGGGATTAATCAGTATTATTTATATTGCAGTAGCACCTGAGCCGCACTCAGGGACGATGACCCCAATGTGCTGGGTGCTGTACAAACAGCATAAAAAGATGGCTCTTACCTCAAAGAGCTTATACTCTAAAGATATAAAGATCCAAGTCAGAATGGATAGCACTTCATACATTAGTATTAAAATATTTTAAACCAATTGCAGCTCTAAGATACAGGGATGCAGGAAATTTAGATTACTTTATCATGAATTTTAATACGTCACTATAGACCACTGCATGATATTATTGTGCCTATCTGCTCCATGGCAGTTGGGTGCTCACTGAATTGTGTCAACTGTATACGCTGACAGATAGATGCTGACATTGCACTGGGTAATACAGTCATAACAGCAGATTGTGCATGTAGCTTCTCTATTGAATATGCTCTAGGCTTCTTTTCAGAAAGGGAAGTGCAAACTTCTGAGGCCCCTCTGTATCTATCTTTTCTCCAGACCCTCCCCTGGGAAACTGATTTACTGGGACTGTAGGTGTAGTTGGTGACATTGCATTGTTCAGAAATTCACTAGCACTGTTTACCCAGCTGTTGTCAGTTCAGAATGCTATTTAGATTGCTCTATAGAAAGATTTGCCTGAAAGGTTTGCATATTCCAAGAAACCACAGTGATTAAGTACACATGAAAGAAAGCATTATGATGAATAATCAGAACATAATCAATTATACCCTTTTTGCATTATAAATGATGACATTTATATTCAACAGCTTTTAGGCAGAGTGTGGGTGTGACAGTTTGAAAAACACTATATAGAATGACACGAGACCTGTCAGTTTCTAAATGAAGTATTTAATGACCTGTTTAGCATGTAAATTTTATATCCACCAATATATTTAAAAAATATTTGGAGAGCCAAAAGGGAAAAAATAAGATGTTTTGCCATCACTCATTGTGATCATCTGAGATTCAAAACAGACTCTGTGCACAACATAAAATAACTTCAGATCTAATGAAGGGCAGGAAAGAATTGTTTCCAGAATCACTAAGGCCTCTCCAGCACATCATGAGTTTTAGAAATAGGTGAATGTTTTGAATGACAGGGACACGGGAGTTGCCATACTGGGTCACACTGTTGGTCCCTTTAGTCCATTATCCTGTCTGACAGTGGCTAGGTCCAGATATTTCAGAGGAAGGTGCAAGAATCCCCATAGATAGAAGGTAGATGTGGGAGAATCTGCCTCACATCTAGGTTGCATTCTCATTCTAGTTAGAGACTGGTTTAAAAAAACTCTTAAGCATGAGATTTTCTTTCTTTTCCAAAGTGTGGTAGCATTTACTATCATAACACTGCATATTCAAAGCACTATATAAGTTGTATGTGATGTGTTATATCAGATTTATTGTCCATCTCATTGGAACAGATGTTCAAGGGGTGTGTGGTACTTGTTAAACTTGGGTATAAAAGAGATTCATGTTTTACCTGGGGAAGCTCACTTACCGTTCTTCGTTCTGGAAACATGTGAAGCTGAAAGCTCAGTAATAAATAAATGATGATAGTATAACAGCTAGATTACTCAGTGAGATATGCTATAAAGATGATTTTACAAAACAAATTTTTGACTGTCTTGCACCCTGGATCAATACTTCAACTCACTACAATGGCACTTATTTGAACTTGTCTCACCAAGCACTGCAGACTCATCCCCTCTCCTTAATTTTGTATTACAGGAACATTCCACTCTGATCACCATAGCCTCATTTCTTTTAGCATCACCCACTGGAGACTTACACGATTTGCAGTCTTGTCAATGCCCAGAGATTCTCATCCCCTCTAGTCTTGGTTCTCTCTTTCTTCTCTCAAACCAACCCCTTATTCTCTAGTCCAGCTCCTCTCATCATACTCCAAATGCTTTTCTACCTCCTAACTTCCTGTGTCTGTACTCTCATTCCTTGCCTCGTCCTTCTCTTCAGCCTATCTGTTACACAGGCAGCAAGAGATAATTGAAAGGGATGCATGGGATGTACTTGTGGGTTGGTGTATGTGTAGGAAAGGGGATTACAAAGTAGCTGAGCTCTATTCAAAAGATTGTGAGAGCACATGGAGAACCCCTTTTGGCTCATGAGCAGATGGGGAGATGTGTGGGTCTAGTACAGAGAACATCAGGGATAATGGCCAATGTTCATTAAAAGGAGGATGCCTTCCTCAAAGAGAGGGACAAGTTCTTTAATTATTTAAACACAGCTCTATTTATGTTAGCTACACCCAAGTAAATGGGTGGGCGTTGCCTCCTCCCAAGTGACATAAAGAGAACGTTTAGGGGTTATTTATAACCAAGGGAGGCTGTATTTTCTTGCTCTCAAGTTCTGAACTCAGTACTTAGATGTAGTTGTAGCTGAGCTTTCCCTCTTTCCCCACCTCTTGCCCCCAGTACTCAATATTTTTCACATATACTCAGGTCCCTTTCCAGCACTTTGACAGTGAAAAGGGGCCTTAAAGTGGGAGCAGAATGTGTAAAGAGGACTTCTTTCTAGTTCATGGTCAAAAGTTACTTGGAAGTCTGGCTCAAGGGATAGAGCACTACAGGCTACCTGCTAATCAAGAAAGGTGTGCAGATGCATTAAAGCTTTCTGACACATAGTGCACATAAATGAGAAAGCTATAAGAATGATTTTTTTAATGAATGACTTTCTAGTTTGAATTTTTAGTTTTAGTCCAGCCTTGAATTGTATCTGCTACATTAGAGAGTCCTCTGCTATCAGAGATCCTTTTGATGCATAGGTACTTAGTTGTGATTAAGAGACCTCTTAACGCTCACTTTCATAAGGTAAAATAAATTGAGCTCATTAAATCCATCATTGTAAGGCAGGTTTTCCAGACCGCCAAATAACGCTTATGGCATGTCCCCAAACCCTCTTCAGTTTTTTCAATATCTTCTTTGAAGTGTGGACACTAGAAGTGGACATCATGTTCCAGGAATGTTTTCACTAATTCCCTTTTGTCAAGCTACAATCAGCTCCCTATTTCTTCTCCAACTATCAGTTTGTTTCTAAGAATTGTATTCCTGTTTAACCACTGCATCACTCTGGAGATGTATGTTTAATTGATTATCCATCACAACCTCCAAGCCCTATTCTAAGTTACTGCTCTCTAGGATACAATCCCTGTAGCAGATTTGCCATCCCAATGTGGCCTTGCAGTACCTTTTGCCTCAAGTTACCCCCACCCCATTTTCTTTTGGCCATACAAGTGATCCAGCCCCGCAGCCAGATCACTTTAGAGAATCTAGGCTCTTTCAAAGCCTCAGTGTCTTTTACTAAAGTCTAACAAAGACAGAGACACAATGAAACCTTCAGCCCAGTCAGGCTCAGCAGGCTGTCTTTTCCTCACAGGCACATCTCAACTGCAACAAACTATTTCTTATCCCAGGTTCTAGTCTACCTACTTGCTGTCCAGCAGCTGAAACACATCTCCCTCCACTCAGGTGTTCATAAGCTACAACTCCTCAAAATTCCAGCCTTCAGTTCATTCTGGGAGTAGCCTCTGTGCATGTCTCTCCCATGCCTGCTTCCTTCCATCTGCTTTCCAAAAAAAAGAGTCCTTCCGCTTGTCTTTCCTCTTTCCAACTAAACTCATCCAGTCCATTAGAATGATAAGACAAAACCAAACCAACTCACCCCTCCTTACCCCCAGCTGGGCTTTATCTGTAATGAGGCCTGGCTCACCCTCCAGGTGAGCTCAGGGGGGGTTTATTGCCCTTTCTGGCTCATATTGAGCCTTTCATTGCAAATGTCAGTAAACATCTCATCACAGCTCCTAATTTTATAAGCACAACTTATGTTTTGTCGTTAGATACATGGCCTTGTAGTTTGTCATTGTTTACAAGCCATTGGGGGTGGGAATCATTAATTTCATTCATAGGACTCAGAATTTTTTTCCTTCTTTTTAGGAAAACATAAGTAACTGGCTAAAAGATGAACTGTATCTGATCAATAGTTCATGTCAAATTAAGTTGAAGACTCTCCTAATGGCTGAAATAAATGTTTGACATATTTCTGGGTTAGGGATAATGTAGCAGCAGCAGAGTGTACATGGACTTTTATTGTGCACCCTGTAACTATACTCTGTGTGGTTTTGATTCAGTATTTTAAGATTTACAGTATCTTACCTTTGATATCCTTATGGAATCTTGAAAGGTTAAAATGAACAAGATGCAGCAAAAGCCCAAGTCATGCTGTCTAAAGACTGCTGTAACATACAATAAATCTCATGACATTATAACTAAAGAAAGGCCATTATCTAAGTGCAATCGTAATCTGCCTGTTCGTGTTTTAAAATGAAATACCACTTAGATGTGTAGTTAGCTGAATGGAAGACAGAAGAACAAATGAGATAACATGATACTCTCTGAGGCACTTTGTACCGGGGAAGCTTTATAATGACAGAGAATTCACCTTAATACTATAAAATCAAAATGTAAATGCATCTTCCATTTTGGTGTTGATGTGTCTGGTATCAGCAGCTTTGCCTCCTTGCATTAATTCCTAGATTTCAGTGAAGATTTATGTCCATTTATTGTATGGCCAAATAAACTTTCTGCTTAAGGTAGAATGAATGGCACAGGTGTGTTAATTAAATCTTCTGTAAGAAGTACTGTATATGTGTTGACATGAGCTGTTAAAAAACACATACCCTGAACTGCAATAATTATTTTGGGGTTCATGTCACCTTATCTCAAGGCTGAATTGTTCCCTTAGTTTCAAGCAGGTTTCCCAAACTGCTCTGGTACATTTTAATACAGATTACTTGTAATATTCATTGTGTTTTTAAATTTAAAGACACAAAAAGGTAATATAAAAATGTTAACACATTTTGACTGACACATTTACCAGATACATACATTGCACCTCTAGAAATGATGTTTAGAACCCTCTTGGATCAAAGAAAAGATAATTCCATGTTCACACATGGACATTATTATTGTCATCTGTTCTACAGTTGTGCTCAGAGGTCTCAACTGAGATTGGGGCCCCATTGTGCTAGGTGCTGTGCAAACACACTCAGAAAGACAGTCCCTGCCCAGACAAGATTTACAGTTTGAATAGAGGTGACAAAGGGTGGCAGGGGAAGGGAGGCACAGAAGGGTAAAGCATTTGCTCATCGTCATGCAGCAGTTCAGCTGCAAAACTAGGAACAGAAGAACCCAGGCTTCTTGACTAAATTTGGCAGTCCTTAACTGGGCAAAATTTCCACAGATTTAGATGGTAATGTTGCTCTATTTAAGGATCACGGAATTTGGCTCTAAAATATGAAGAGACAGTGACCTCATGTTAGATGGCAAAGTGAGTTCATAACTGGTCTGTCTCCTCTGGATATTTGAGTTATGTTTCCTGTTTTGGGATCATAAGTGAAAACGAACTGTTGCAACAGGAAGCAAACAGGCCACTTTTATCAGATAAATCATGTACTTTATGGGTCAAATATTGGCTTCCTGGTGGGAAAGCATGTGACTTTTCAAATATGCAATTCAAGCAAATCCTGCTCCAAAGGTATTTACTGAAGCACAGATGCTCACCAGCAGCAGAGTGGGACTGATTCAAAGCTCACTGAAGTGATGGTCTTCCAGAGCCTTTCTATTAACCTCAGTGAGCTTTTGATCAGGCCCTACATGGTCTGCGCATAGATAAGTGGTGGTGTGCCTCTCAAAATTACTTCCTAGCCACACACAGCATGTAAAAGTACCTGTGTACATAATTTATTCCATCCCAGGATGGAAGAATTCCTTTGAGTGTTGGGAGAAGGGCTAGCCATGTGGTATGAGAGCCAGAAGGCCATTATCTAAAGCTATTGTATCACAATCAACTCCTAAAACTCCCTAGTGAAACATTGAAGTCTACATTACATATTGGTGATTGTTTTTGTCTTTTTAAATAGGTGCTGTGGGTCTCAGAGGTGATATGAATAAAGTTCCTTAATTTTTAAGTATGATATTCTTTATTGCTGACCTCATCAGTGTAAACTCCTGCATCAACAGCCTATGTGAAGCTAGTGGAGGTGTCTAACTTTGTTATTAAAAATAAATGATTTTCTGTTTCTGTTTATTACTAGACACAATCTGATTTTAGGGCCGAATTTTTTTTTTATTTTGGATTGCAATGGTAAATTAAACACTTAAACATAATGCATGTTTTAAAATGAAAACAAAAAATAAACAACTCACATCCCCAAAAAACCAACCAAACAAACAAAACACAACTCCCCCAATCTATAATGCCATAACAATAATTTTACTTTGGTATATTTTGCGAGTGCTATTAAATGACATACTCTGGCTGAATAAATGGATCATATAGGAAGTGATCATGTATCTAGTGAATCAGTGGCAAAACTCACATATCTTCAGTGATGCTGGATCAGGCCTATGACATTATAAAGGGGTCTAATAGAGTCCTGCCAATAATATAGTGGCTAGCACCTCTGCTTAACATGCAGAAGGTCCTGGGCTCAATTCCCAGAGGGTTGGACTCGATGATCTCACAAGGTCCCTTCCAGCCTGATTGATTTTGGTAGTTAGCTTATGTCTTTGGGGGCTTTAGATCAGGTTCAAAGTCACTATCATGTCCTTTTATTGTTGCTCTTTCATAATGGATGACCAATTTTCTAATACCTTATGAATAATATTGTTTGTCTACTAGTGATATCACAATGCAAGATTAAAATGACCTGAAGCCTTCCTTTTGGTCAGTGGTATATAGCATTGATTCTTTAATAAGTTCCAAAGGGACAGCCATGTCAGTTTAGTTCAGCAAAACAAACAGGGAGACCTGCGGTACTTTAATGATTAACAAATTTATTTGTCGCATGAGCTTTCATGGGAGAAATCTGACTGTAAACTAGTTTTCCATTTTCAAGTGTCTGATGAAATGGGATCTTCTGCCACAAAAGCTCATGTGATAAATACATTTCTTAGTCTTTAAAAGTGCAACAGGACTCCTTGTTTGATTCTTTAATATTCAGGAAAGCAAAGATACTTCTTTACCTTGCTACTTAATTATTGGCACCATATATACAACTATTGGCAGGTATGTCTGTATTTATATTAATCCCACATTTGCTCATGCCAAAATGCAATATGTGATAACCCATTTCATTTAGCACCTTTCACTATCACATGCCTTATCTTTCAGTAAGATGGAGTTTTACCGAATTGTTCTCCACCCTCTATTCAACTTGAATAGCCATGCCTAGTCTCAACCATCCAGTTCCAAGTTTGCTTTCTCATGATGTACTATAGACATGTAAACATTGAACTCCTCTTTACTATCCTGGTTCTCTCTGAAAAGACTTAGCTGTTAATCTGCCCTCATGTGTTATGTTACATTTGATTTTGTAAGGATCAAGCATTTAAAGCCTGATTGAAAGTCCATTGACTGTGGAGGAAAGAATTCTTTTGAATTTGCTGGGTATGGGATTAGGTTGTTGTTCTTTTATTCTTGTTCACTAGTTGCAAGTTTTTAAAATTTAATAACAAACCTTCCACAGAACGTGTCTTAGCTAACTTAAGTGTGGGGGTAATGATTCTATTTTACTTTATATAATAGGTCTCCTCATACATCACATTCTCCACTGGTATAGAGCTTTGATGTTTTGATCCACCCCAATCTCTTGTAAGCAGAGGTACTTCATGACTACAGTCAGTCTGGGTGTAGGTCAGGCAATACAATTATTATACAGTATTTGTAAAATCACTGATTTCTCCAGGGACTGATAGCCTTCTTCTCCCACATTGTTACCTCAGAAGATATTTAATAGCATTGCTAGTTCTAGCATTCTGTAACATCAGCAAACAAATCATAACTTTACTGTAGGTTTTATAGTTATATAAGTTAATGGCAATATTGTTTGTCTAGTTAATCACTAACAAATTCTGAACTTTGATTATAATGAAACAGCCACAGCTTGGGCACTGTAGCTCCACTCACTCTGTAGAAAGAAAAGAGTGAAAGTAAAAATGTCTTCTATCATCAGTAGGTTCAATAATATGTAAAAATGTTACCATTTCTCATACAGTAACTTGAACATCATGTGCTAGAGTCTTTACTTGTGTAAATTGATGAAACTCACAACTATTTATTCATGAGGAAAACTTGATCAACCTAGAACCAGGGTGACAACTTGTAGCTTGATTTAGTTGTAACCTAGGCTCTTGCCTACAGCTAGGGTGTTTTCCTGTGTTTATACCAGAAAAGAGGTCAAGTTGGGCTTAGCTGGCTTTTGTTAAGTTAGTCAAAGAGCAGGGCTGTAACTAGGGTGGGGTGACTGAGGCTTTGCTACAAGTGCCATATTTTAGAGGGTGCCATTTGTGCCAATGCTCCAAGCTGGTGGCAACAGGGGTCAGATCCAGCTCCAAGTCTCTTGACAGCATTGGCTAGGGCTGGACGCGGTCCCAGGGCAGGGCAGGGGGCAGCAACGCTCCTGGGTCCAGGGAGGGCACATCTCCTGCTGCTTGCCTCGGGCACCAAAATACCTAGTTCTTGCATTGCCAAACAGGACCATTTTCTCTAGTCAAAACGAAGTCAGAGATAATACACTGGTAGAGGAAAGTATGTCAGACAAAGGGTCCTGTGTGCATGTTTGGGAGTGCAAGAAAAATCAGGGGTTGGGAGGGAAATAAATGTTTGCAGACCCCTACTGTCAGTTGAAAAGGCCATGGAAGGATCTGTAGTCTCATACCTAAATGAGTCACAACCAGGGAATGGAAGGGTAGGATGGCACAAAGTGAATTCTCCCATGTAAGGGGTGCAAGGCTAAGGTCACACAAGGTTTTAAGGAGATAGGGGCACCTTTCTGATAGAGGCAACCTTGCTAGAAGTTTGAAACAATGTTATTTTCCCATATAACTCATGATTTTGGGTTACATCCAGACAAGCTTTGGTATTATGGTTGTGTAAGCGGGGGGATGGACCCGTTCTTGTGGGGAACTTCCCAGACTTTGTATACCACCCCGGTGAAGGTGGGTAGCAAAAGGATCTGAGTCCCTGCTCCCACTTCCTTTACCCCAAGGCCTGCCTGACCTCAAAGGCTCACCTCCCAATCTCCTCTTTGGAGAAGTCTCTGTAACCCCAACAAGGCTGGGCCCCAGGATTCCTGGGGGCTCGACCCCCACTCTTATTGTGGTCTCTCAGGACAGGGCTAGGGTGTCCCCACTCTGGGGTGGTGACCGCACTGACCACTCTTCTGGCCCACCAGTTACTATATACACTATATACAATTTATTTAAGCATACAGAAATAAAAAGAATAACCCAATAAGAAAATAGAAAAAAGTGGAAAAAGGTGAACAATAAACCCCCAGCGCCGCTGCCTGGTGTGGGAGCACTACAAACAGAGTCTCTGGGGCCTGAGGAACAGTCTCACAGTCTGTCCTCCACGTTGCAAGCCCTCTGCCCAGGCCTGCCTGCGACTGGATGATTCAGGGGGCCAGATGCAGGCTCTGTCTGTGGCCACACGTCCCCAAGCTCCAGGGGCAGGGCCCTTCTTCCCAGCGTCAGCCCCCTTCACTGCTCCCCAGCTGCTCACCACACCCAGCTCCAGATGGCTGCAACTCCGGCTCCCAGCTGCTGCTCTGGTTCCGTGTGGCTCCTCTGGCCCTCCTGCTGTGGGGCTGCACAGATGAGCTCAGCACCTTGGGCTCCTTCTCCGGCCTCCTGCCCCAGCTTCAGGCACCTCTGGCTCTGTCACTGCCTCCAGCTCTGCTCTGCTCAGCTCCACTTGGCTCTCTGCTGGTCCAGCTGCTGTGGGTCTGCTCTGCCCAAATCAGCTCAGCCTGGCCTCCCTTCCTGGGTCCTCTGGCTCCCAGCTGCTGGCTGCTTAGTGCTTCCTCCTTAGCTGGGCCCCCCCCCCCCACACACACTTTGGCTTGTCCAGGCATGTCCGGCCTGCAGTTTCAGCTCAGGGGCGGGGGAGCACTCTCAATCAATCAGGCCATCCTGGCCCTGGGGCTGGCTGTTTCAGAGTCCTGTTTCCAGGGGAGAGTGGCCAATCAAAAGGCCCATTCACTCTCAGTAAGGGGCTATCAGTCCCTTACAGTTGGGGACCTAGGTGGCCTTAAATGTTACAGGAGTTATATGCTATTTGTGGCTTCCCCATATATGACGAATCCCTCATTGGTCAGGTAAGCTGACTTGAGCACTTCTTTGCTCCACTTGAACAGCCCAAAGCAGCCATGGTGGAACCAAGTATGTGGTCCCTCAACTTTACTGCTTCCATTGATAGTGACGGAAAGAGCATTTTATTTTCATGTCTACAATTGATAGACTGATTCTGGTGAAGAAATAATGCATTTTCTGATTTTCAAGCTTAATTCAACTTCTCATGTTACAATATTGTATTAGAAAAAGGTCAGGCACACCCATACGCTACCTTCAACTTGATCACTCTTAGTTTGACTCTATTATAACCTTCACAAGCCTGTGGCTCTGAAAAATCCTCTGAAGAAGGCATGTTATGCTTGTGAGTCTATATTGTTCTCATACATTGGCACATTACTGATTCAAAACTTACTAAAGGCTTAAAACATGCTATATACTGTTGGGTAAATAATTTGTATCAATATTTCGCATAGGCCAAATCCTAAGTCCATTTTTGAATAATCATTAGAGCCAAGAACAGTAAAAATGCTGTTCCTACAATGTGGGTGCTCCAAACCACAGAGAGGTTTTAAAAGGGTACCTCGGCTCCTACTTCTATGCTGTTAAGGAGACATCCATGGGGTGTGGGGAGGGTGTGTCTACAATGCAATATGGTTTGTGATATATGTGTGTGTGAGAAGTACCATCAGCAGCAGATAAATTCTCAGGTAATTCAAGAAGAATGTTTTTCTCCCCCCTTTCTTTTGTCTTTCTGGTTTTGTGAAAGGAAATTATGATAATTAATTTTGGGTGTCCTGTATAGATAAATACTTCTATGTTTCCAAATGAACAGCAACACCAATTGGCAAAGGATTTTTTTCTTGTTCTGTGAGTAAAATGAATTGTAAATGCTCGGTGTTTATGCAGGTTCTAATAAACTAAATTCAAATTAAATTTAGATTGTTTTCCCCCTTTTACTTGTGCCTGCACTGCATTCTCTGCAAAGATCTGTGATTCCAGGTCCAGTCTTCAGACCTGCTTTGATGCAAAAACCAGAACCTTTGATTACTCACCCATGAATACTGATTCAGCACCATTTACCTCTCTACTGGTATGCAGACTTTATTGGTAAAAGAGTTAATCAAAATTGAATATGACCATTTTCAGAATGATGTCTAGATTATGCTGATGAAACAACCATTAAACTTCATGAGATTGTTTACCCAGCCAGAGGCTTGTTTATATTTAAAAGATGGAGGGCAGGAAATTACTTTAGTCAGACAATGGATTTCAACTGGTCATGTTGCACATGCTAGACCAAAGTTGGTATATGGACTTGTTCCAGAGGGGTAGCCAATAGCCATGTTAGTCTGTATAAAGCAAAAACAGCAGAAGCCCTGTGGCACCTTAAAGACTAACAGGTTTCTTCGAGCATAAGCTTTCATGGGCTGCAACCCACTTTGTCAGATAACAACATCAGGTGAAGTGGGTTGCAGCCCACAAAAGCTTATGCCCGAAGAAACTTCTAAGTCTTAAAGGTCCCACAGGACTTTCGTTTTTTTTGCTATATGGACTTGAGGAATCAGTCTTGCTGTAGGAGTAGGTACTATAATTCAGGATGGAATGTTACCACCTGACATAAACACCTTAAAGTGTTTTGGCCCTTGAGTTCAAAACTACATTAACAGGTGATGATCCACCCTGGCACAGGACAGGAATCGAACAGCAGGTCCAATTCTGCTGGGTATAAAAGAATAGCTGGACACAGCCTGGTTTTGCAGGGGCCCTGGCCCTCTAAATCATTTTATGGCTTAGGATTCTGTCCACCATTTCCGCTGGAGTTGGCAGAAGCGCAGTCTTTTAACTTGAGCTGTGCTTTCTGCCCCCAGGCTCATTGAATACAGGGATTCCACAAAGCAAATGCTGACATGGAATTGCACTGGCTGTTTGCACACTGGATTTCTGCAGTCATGGGAGTTGTGTCCAGATCAGTGAGGGCTATTTTGTTTAAACTGTTTTTGACATAAATATAGCAACTGCTAGAGCGGGGACAAAATACGTTCATTTAGTGGTTGCTGATGGAATTAACTTCAGCAAGTTTCTGTTGAAAAGTTGGTTTGTGTTGTTTCTTCTGGCAAGCTACATATTGAAATAGTGCTCCTTTTTTGGGCACTATTAGTGAAAAGAAGAGAGTAAAATTACATAGATATTACAGTAATAAGTTCTTTAGTTTTACTTAATTTGCAAAAATGCTTTCACTTTACATTTATTGTTGGCAGCAACAAAGCTAGTGTAGAAAACAATGCTACACCTTTGAAAAACAAATCAGGCCTCTTTCTTCTACAGCTTACAGGATTTTTTTTTTTTTTTTTTTTATGTCTTTTCAGGCTGCTAAATTGTTGTCTAATCCTTACCTCAGGGCTAAAAGCCTTTCAAGAGAACAAACACATGTAATATCAAAAAGGAAGTGGCTGTACTGCTTTCCAAAGAAGTTTGTCTGCAGATAACTCCTCAGAGGTTGCATTCAGATGAGAAAATGTGACAGAAGTGCATTCAGTAATAACAATATCTTCAATCAAAGGCATCATCTACATTCACATCTGCCTAGCTTGACTTTTGAAGCCTTCAACGGAATGGGAACTTGGCACATGTAGGTACTGTGCAGTGTTTGCAAGCAGGCTTGAGTAGCCTCACATTACAGGGTGTGTCAGGAACCAGAAGCGCACAGACTTTTCTCAGGCGCACCTGCATGTCTTCCGGGGACTGTCTGATGAGATGTGTCAGCTTCCCAACTCCCAGAATTACAATGATTTTATTGCCACACTTCACTCATTTTCTTTTAGATTGTGCCATTCTATGGCCAGATTATACAGGATTTAGTTAACTGAAATTTTTTTTTTGGATGAACTGTACAATTGAGTATCCACAGGACTCTCCAATCCCATGCTTGTTTTCCGCTGGAGCTTTATTTTCTATGTGGAAAAAAAAAGATTTGCGTTTTCTGGGGGGTCTGCCAAAGTACTATATGAAGGCAGACTTCCTTTACACATGCAGAACATTCTGGAAGTGCAGGTGGGCTTAGATAGTGTGTTGGGCTGAGACACTTGTCCCTGGAAAGGGCTTTTAGAGATTTTTGGCAGAAGGAACATTAAGCCTTTTGCCAGCACTGAGTGTCAAGAGATTATTGTTAGCTGGGACAAGAAAGACAGGATGGTTCAGTCAGGGGTAGGGAAGGGGAGATGCATTACGCAGGATGAGGTTACTAATCACTGGGGATGGGAGGGTGATCAACGTACCTTCAAATTCATTTATATTAGAGTGACCCACCAGACCCTTGCCAGGCTGCCAGCCTTCTCTATTCCTCCTTGACTGTTGTGTGAAAGTAGATAAAGAAGTGTTATTTACTCCTTTTGAACATCAGAAGTAGGGGGTCAACAAATGAAATTAATAGGTAGCAGATTTAAAATGAACAAAAAGATGTATTTCTTCACAAACGCACGGTCAACCTGTGGAACTCCTTGCCAAAACTTGCCGTGAAGGCCGAGACTATAACGGGGTTCAAAAAAGAAGTAGGATAAATTCATGGAGGATGGTTAGCTATTAGCCAGAATAGGCAGGGTTTGCTCTGTGCCTGAGGCTGGGAATGGGTGAAGGGTTGGATCACTTGATGATTGCCCTGTTCTGTTCATTGCCTCTGAAGCATCTGGCATTGGCCACTGTCAGAAGACAGGATGATGGACCAGCTGGGCCACTGGTCTGATCCAGTATGGCTATTCTTATGTACTCTTAGTTGAATCCACTGGGCTAAAGTCCCTGTATGGTGCCTTTGAATCATTGCATAATTTGCTGAGGGATAGGGTTGGGCACATCAAATCCTCAACTGCTGCAGATCATGTGAGAACAGGCTTTGAAATGTTCCAGAGGACACATTGTTTGTAACTTGCCAATAAACAGGTTGTTGTGAGGATTTGATATTGAAGTTGTTTTGACTGAGTAATACATAAGGCATTGAGAGTAATTCTGTTTCCTGGGCTCCTGGCTGGATGATGGCAATGGTTAGAATCAAGTTTCTGTTCCAACTTATTCATGATTACGAATTCAAATTTTGCTTTCTGGTATATTCTTCAATATTCACTGAAGGCTCCTTATTAGAATGAATATTCCTGCCAGTAAAATCACTTGCCAGAATATCAGCATGAACAATCAAAGGAAATTCATTTAGATATTCCAACAAATTTTCTACAGTATTCATCCAGCTCCAGAAATATCAGAAATTATGTAGTCAATGTCTGTATTTGCCTAGAAAGAATAAAAGCTGCCCATGCAATTTCTCTTTAGAATTCAGATGTATGTGTCACATATGGTAATAACTGAAGTGTGCCTTTGCGTTTAGAAGTATACAGGATACACACGGATTTGAAAACATAGGGGCTTGATCCAAAGCAAACTGAAGGCAGTGAGAGTCATTGTAGACTTTGGATCAGGCCCTACCCTCTTTTACTAAATTGAGATTGTCAAAATGATGCTTAAATGTATATAGCAATTCTTTCATACCAGCAATATTCTGTAACAAGGTATCTTTGACCTCTGTTCTCACACAGAAATTCAGCAATTTCACCTTGGCTTTTCAAGACTATACTTTTCTCTTATACAGTCAGCTTCTTCACTTAGATAAAGAAAGAGAAGACATGAATGAAAAGGGTACATCTCTAGTAGCAAAGACCGGGTGTAGTTCGGTTAGCAGAAGCTATTTTGGGTAGCTGTATATCGGTTTGCTTAGTGTGTGCTCTGTGTGTGTACTATTTCTATGTCTGAAAAGGGAATTCCTAATGGTTTTGGAAGCCTAGGATCAGATTGTGAGTGGCCTTCGTGTAGTTAGCTAGGGATAGTGGGTGGGCAAGAAACCTTTCTTCACCCTGATACATCTTACAATGGCTGTCATTGTGCTCCAGGGAGATCAAGAACTGATCACTCTTTTTCTCATAGGGTGTGTTCACACAGCAGTCTTATTTCGAAACAACAGAGGTTGTTTCGAAATAAGAAACGCCATGTTCACACGATGTACTGTTGTTTTGAAACAATGGGTTCTGTTGTTTTGAAACAAAGGAGTTGTTTCGAAACAACTTAAACCCCATTTGGTGATGAAACAATCCCATCAGAACATGTTATTTCGAAACGACAGTGACTCGTTTCAAAGTAACTGTTGTCCGAACATGCTATTTCGCTTTGAGCTTTTTTCCTTAATTTGAATTAACTTATTTCAAAATAACGCCTTATTTCGATACAAGTTGTTTCAAAACAACTTGTATTGAAATAACCCCCTGTGTGTGAACATAGCCATAAAGGAACAAAATTGCCAAAAGAGGGCTGGGATGGACATGGAAATCACATCTGTCTGTGTATTGTCTACAAAGCAGGGCTCGTGCAGTAATAGTGAGCAATCCATGCCATCCTTTACAGTTCTGTCAACCCCAAGCATTTAAAAATCATTAGTCAAGTCCCCAAAATCATGACTGGCTTAGAAGTCACAAGTTTTAAAAAAAGCTGGGCTCTTTTTATTAGCCTTTTGGTGTTGGACTGTTTAAGTTTCACATCTTCAAACTTTCTCTACAGCTTCAAGGGCCAGAAATTTCCATTTTAAAAATGAAAGTGATATTCTCAAGTAGTAACCAGATTCTAGGTGGACTTCTAAAAAAAATACCAACTATTTCCAGACTCATGACAAAATGGGAAGAGTTGGCAAAACTGTAGAAGGATTCTGCCTAAGGCAGACTTTCTCTGCTTGGGTAGGGCACCTTTGCCCTGTGTCCTCCTGTACAGCCACTTCCTAACCATTAAATAACATGAATGACCTACTCAAAGACTGAGTCACTTCTTAAACTTGAATGTAAGAGAGCCATCCTCATCTTCTCTATTACTAAATTAAAGGAGAAACTTATCTAAACCAGGCAGCTAGCCCTTTAATGGGAGTCAGGCTAGCCTTGACTGTGGTGATCAATTACTCTCACATCTGATCATAATTGGCTTGGAATCTGGTAGCCTTAAGTTATCACCGGACTCTGCTGAAAGAGTGGAAGGGCTTGTAGAGAATGATGAAAGGTGGTTTAAGAGAGGTTTTATGTTCTGGGGTATTTCTTAAGGGATAGGTTAGTAGGAGACCCCTTGAAGAGGGCTTAAGAAAAACAATGGGGGTACAGTGGAGCTGGGCTAGGGGCAGGACTGTGGGGTGGTAGCTCTTGAGGGTCAGTATTCTGCAGAAGACTGGAGAGCTGGGATGGGTAGGCTACATTAAAAGCCTGCTGGATGGGGAAAATTGCATTTGTCGAGCTTTTCTTTTGAGTCTGCGTGAGAGACTCTAGGGAGAAGCTCAGCAGTCATCACTCTGATAGAAGAGTAGACTGGCAGAGAAGTGCTGGAGGGTCAGAAGTTGCCTACTTGCTGGCTAGGATTCTACAAGTTGCTGTCTATTGAGGCTATTGATGCCATGAGGGGGGATATAAGTGACCTGGTTAGGGGACTGAGTCATGAGAGGAGGCAGAGCACCACTGAACAGAGTGATTGTCAAGAGGGGTGGCTAGATGAGGAGTGCCTGTTCTGCCATGCCTGACCAGACTGACGCCACTCTCTGGCTGGCCCCACCTATGTTTTCATGAGGTTAAAGCCACCTGTACTGTAGTGATCTATAATGATCCTTGCATGTCACAGAAGCCAACACTCCTAATGCTATAGAGATGCAGGTAAAATGGCAAATGGTTGATCAAGCAGAAAATGGAATGACAGGGATAGCAAGTAAGTGCCCCTTTACAGAAGACAGCAGCAAAGAGGCTGATGTGAATAGTGTGTGGTCAGGTACTATGTGTACAATGTACAGGTTCTGTTGCTCACTGGTGCTCAGTTGTCTGTTCTGTGAAGCTCTTCTTCTAATGTGTGTTTTAAAAAAACTGATAATTTTTAAAATTCATTTTACTCCTATTAAACAAACCCCTCACTGACATACTTTGTGCTATTGTTTGTATGGCTAATAATACAACTGTATAGGTTCTCTTCTGCCATACAATAGGGGTGTTAATCAGTAGAGAAGTAGCAATCATGTGCTGCACACAAGCCTGTATTCTTTTAATTAACATGTTTAAAGACTATTGTTGAAGCTGTACACTCTGGGAGGGCTGAGTCTGACAGAGGGAGTTGGAGGGTGAAGTAAGTATGGCCTATTCTTCCCTTCAAAGGAAATCAGCTGAAATGTAGCCTCTTCTGTACACTATAGCCTCACTTCAGAAGGAGTTCTGGGGAATAGCTAGTGGTGGAAAAAGTACTGGCAACAGCTTCAGTGACTCCCTATACATCTTGGGGGATCCCTAGGATTTGTAGTCAATGTGTGGAAGGGGACCCCCTTTAAGGGAAGAATCAGGTGGAAATTGTACAACAGGAAGCTTATGGTTTTACTCCTCAGCCCTTTTCTGTAGTTCCATAGGCCTCAAATTCAAATCATCATGAGCGCTGCATGAGGACTGGTATGTTAGCTTGAGAGCTGCATCACTGAGACTTTTTCATACAATACAAAGTATAGTCAAAATGAAGTGTAACCCATATATGCCAAGAGGAAGTAAGTAAGAATTGCTTCTGTTCAAGGTAGAGGTATCATCAGGAAGACAAAGCATAAGTAACACTTTACATTTTGCATTACCAGTTATTTGAGAGCTTCTTTGTGTTGTTGTGGGCCCCAGGAAATAACTTTAGGGGCTGCACGTGGCCTATGCATCGTGAGTTTGAGACCCCTATTCTAGTGCAATCCAGGTGTGTGAGGAATGAACAGCTAAACCCCAGAGAATAACATCTGAAACTACTGAGGTTGCGAATTTGTCATTTTTATGTCTTTCTTTGCTCGTAATGTTATTGCATGAAGAGTCACATATCTTTTTGGCCCCCCACCCCCAAATGGGCCAGATTTTTAATGGTGTTTAATTTCAATGGGAGTTACATGCTAGAATGTCTTTAACAATTTGACATAATAAATTTAACAGTGTGACTGTCTCTTGTAAGGGAAAATGGTCCTTGCCCCAGGTGGGCCATAATTAATTGCCTACCAGCCTGAGTGAGTAGAACTACTGGGATCAGGTGGTAACCTGATGAACACCAGGATCTTGGAGAAAAGGCTCAGAGAAGAGATAAGCAAATTGCCCTCCTGTATGAGGATTAGCAGAAAGTTCTTTGGGAGGGAAAAGACTAGGAAGGACCTCCTTGGGAGAGAACTACAGGAGTTAGTGCTCAGCTAAAGGAATAACAAAGAACTCTGCAGGGCCTGGGATTAGAAGTGAAAAACAGTGAATTTCAGGGAGTGGTAGACCAGTGATTTCTGGTTGTTAGCACTCTTATCTATAACTAGATTGGGTAAGATTTAGAGGTAAGGTTGGAGGGCCTGAGAACTGAGCCTTGAAAGTGGTAGAGGAGTTGTGTTTGTTTATAGTTTGAGTTGGACTTCTGCTATCCCAGAAAGGGACTGTACTTGAAAGATGACCTGCCTAGAAGACTGTGAAAGGTGCAGAATCAGCAAGTTAAAAAGTAGGGGGTGCTGGCTTAAGGAAACCACTGCAATATTGTGTATGGGCTCAAGGGTGCTCTGGTGTTAAGTTCTACCAGTCACAATATTGTAAAAATTTTTATAAGGTACTTTATTAATAATGTTTGCATTGATTAAGACTTCAGAGAATGAATGGTAGCATAGTCCTTGGCCAATACTATTAATAACTTGAGTTTGCCATCATTGTTTAAAAGCTGGGTTTGTGACATTTTGAAAAATCTAGCAAAAATGTTTTAAATAACTGCATATGATCTTTGTTTTGAGGTGATATTAAAACTAGGATTTGGTAATTTTCCAGTAGAAAAGTAGATACCACACCTCTTCCCTAGTAATTCTGAATACTATTTTCTTAAATAAAAGCACCATTCTGTTTTAAAACTAATACACTTAGCATGAGAACAGTATGATTTCTAGATGGAGAATGTTATATGGTAATAAATCCATGGACTTAAGCAAAGAGGCTATATTTTGTTCAGTTACTTGTATGACACTATTGACATTAATAAGTTTTCATATGCTACGTTGCACGTGCATAAATGAGTTCAGAACTGACAAGTTCTGAAGGGGTAGCTGCGTTAGTCTAGTTCAGCAAAAAAACCCATCGAGTACTGTGGCACTTTTAAAGACTAACATTTATTTATCACATATGCTTTTTAAAGGTCATGCAATAAATAAATTTGTTAGTCTTTAAAAGTGCCACAGGGCTCTTTACTGAGTTCAGAATGTGGACAGTAATGTTCTCCTGCATTAAGTGAAATGGTCGCTAGATGTCGCTAGTTATCTGTACTAACAATTGATTCAAATAGGTTGTATGATTCTGTGTGTGGCGGGGGAGGGGGGAATTAGTATCAGCAACTTTAAAGCTATTTCTCTCATTTCTATAAATGTGATTAAGTATAAAATGTAGAAATAGGCTGTGTATTTAGCAAGTAGTAAGCCCCCTTTATCCCTGCTGAAAGCCTGTAGTAAGTAGGAGCTTCATGTTTCCACAATTAATCCAGTTTTGCAACCTAGGCTATATGGCCACTAAAATCTTGAATTAGTTTAACTCTAGGTGTCCTGGAAGCAATGCATTTAGCATGGGGCTACTCTTAGCCTGCATGTACAGGAGATTAGGCCCATAGGTCTTATCACCAATGAGACAAACTGAGGTCCTCTATTTTAACTTGCATGTCCTATGAAGGAAGGATCATTTGTATACATTTATGTGGCTCAAAGTGAGCTGGAGTACTGTTAGGCCATTTTGGTCATCCCCTGGGGCCACTGCTGGATTATTCCCTGCATTACATTTAATGTTTTGTCCAGCATAGATTTAAATGTCTCAAGTAATGGGGCCTCTACTGTTTCCCGAGGGCGACTTTTCCAAAGCCTAAAATTGTCTTGATTTCTTTTAGCTCATTACTTGTAAGTGAACTACAAGGCTTTCGTGAAGAGGGAAAATGGGAGAACAGCAACTGGCCTGAAGGTCGCTGAATTCCCTCTGATCTTCCAAAAGAACAGCTTCCTGAGGTTTGTTTTTCCAAGAAAACCCAATTTATTTTTAAAAAAATTATATATTCCCCCATGAATTTCTGTTGAATTGAAAAGCCATTTTGTGTCAGTGTTCAGATGAAAGATTTTTTGACGAGCTCTTGTGTAAATTCTGGTTTTTAAGACTAATTTGACATACAAAGAATAGCTGAATTTCTACCATCTAAAATCAGTGACTAAGTACACACTAAGTTTCTTCTGAACAGGTTTTATATGCAGTAACATCAAACTGATCTAGACATCATCAGGATACCATATGAACTTAGATTACAAATCATGGCTGGTCAGAAAGATACATTCCTATAAAGGGCTCAGTAAGAACAGGATTTTTCCCAGGAAATCTAAATATTGTGCAGTTTGGGATTCAAACAGCTATAGACTAGAAATTCAGAATCAAAATTTGCCAAATCTTTTCCTGCATCACTAATCAGTGTCATCCTTAATTTTGAGTTTTGTTGTGATTTGTTTGTTTGTGCCATAAATGTAATGGTATTTAGGTTTAATTCCAATATAATATGTGAGATAATGTGTAGTTACTGGGGCCTCGATCCTGCAAGTACTTAAGCATGTGCACAACTTTACTTGTGTAAGTAGACCTTCTAGCTTCAGTGCGACTTCTCACTTGAGTAAAGCTATGACTACATTACAAACTTTGGTTGACTCCAGTTACACTGGCAAAAAGCTGCCACAGTTAGTCTATTGCTTGTGTGTGCCTGCTTGGCTCTTTACATCAGAGCTGTATGGACTCGCCAGGTGTGCTTGTTGATGTGCAGAGTCATGCACCCTGGATGGGCACCCTATTGTTCAACCCACCATCATTCAGCAGACTATCTTTTTGGGAAGTCTTGGCAATACGTGCTGGGGGGCTGGGTGGAAAAAAGTTGTGCAGAGGTGTCTGGGAGTAAGGGCTAAACTTTCCGGTGTACAACTGTCTCCATCCCATAATTTCTTTTGCATCCCACAAGTTTCATATCTATTTTTTCAAAAACAATCCCATGCACCTGTGTGGTCCTCTTTGTTCTCCTCCATCTCTGACAGAAGCATAGAGCCTGCACAGCTCTGAACTATTGGTATTTGCAGGGCTGTAAGAAGAATCAAATCAGCAGGCAATGCGATGGTCTCATGGAGGACTGATTGCTGTGAGACACGGCGAGAGCCACTTAAAAGTGGTGGTTGGCATTCACTGCCTTCTGTGCAGCTTCTGGGCCTTGGAAATGAGCGCTTTACTCATGGGGCCTGGTAAGAATTGTGAGGTCTTTGGCATACATCTGTGAACACAAAACTGTTGATGCACCTATTAATGCTGCTATTTGTGTTACACTGTTACTGATTCTATGAGTTTTCACACTGTACAGTAATGACCTGCTTTCAGAACTGCTAGGCACTTTGCAGCATATTTTGTGAACTAATAAAGATGCATTATTTCCCAAATAATAAAATTGTATTCAGTAACAAAATTACCACTCAAGAAAGGTGCAATTTAAAACAAACAAAAAAACCCCCTTAATTCCTGGAATACAATTTAACAAGGGGCAAGTAACTGTGGCTATCATAGCTTAGTTCAATGGTTCCCAACCTGGGGCCAAAAGTGGCCAGCGGATCCTCTCCTGCTGACTGCAGGTGAGAGCCACTTCCTAAGAACCGAGGTGAGAGTGTGTCTTTTTTGTGTGGCTAAAAGATTGGTGTGGGCTCCTTGCTGCAGCCAAGGGGATGGGAGATCAGCTGCCTGCTTCCCCTGGCCCTAGCAAGGAACAGGGCAAGATGCTCTACCTAGGTGTTGAAGTCCTTTCTGGAGCCAGAGGGAGGGGACCACTGATCTTCTGTTCCTCTGGCTGCAGAAGGGAGCACCTGCATGTCCCTCCCTGTGGAGCACACAGAGCTACAATGCGTGCAGATTCCCTGCTTGCAGTCAGGGAGATGAGTGAGGAGGCAGCGTCCTCACTAAACACCTTTTCTTTGACTGCAGTGTGTGTGTCGGGGTGGGGGGGAGATTGTGATGGAAACTGGTGTCCCTTCAGGGTTGTAAAAATTATATCTGTGGCCCTTGAGCCAAAAAGTTTGGGGATCACTGAAGCAATGTATGAGAAATTGCTTGTTTTTTGTTAAAAAAGAATCCTGTGGCACTTAAAGAACTAGATCAGGGTGGCCAAACTTATGGAACTCCAGAGCCACACAAGTTGATTGTTAAACCTTCAAGAGCAGCACTGAGGCATATGGCCATGTACTTTTACCTACTAAATTGATTTGCTGACATTCTTCCACGAGTCACACTTTTTTGTTCAAGAGCCACATGCGGCTCCCAAGCTGCAGTTTGGACACGCCTGACCTAGACTAACACAGCTGCCCCTTTGGAGCTTGATTGTTTTAATGTCCCCTGGGGTGGAGAAGGGTGTTTGCAGGGAAGTGCTTTAATGCATTTCTCTGTGAACAGCAGACAGAGGTAAGCCCAGGTATGTTGAAACTGTAAGTCCACAACAGTCTCCTGTGTTTGTGTTTTTTGATCGGAGAAGATGCATCAGGAAGTAATGGGTATCTCTCTCCTTTTCGTTCTGGGACACACTCCTGTTGGCTCTATTTCTCCCTACAGTCCACCGTATTCACCTTCCAGGTTCTTTGCTCATGATGTGCTGCAGCACTGCCTTATAGGATCTCACTGAACATGTCATCCTGAATCATCCTTTCTCCTCCTTATCTGGCAAAGGGGTGTTCTGTGCTTGTGGAGGGGGAACCCCTCATGGCTGGTGCTACCGCAGCTACAAATCACACCAAGGTACCAGTGTCAGTAAAACACACTGAGGTATTGGTGTCAATGTTGTCACAATGGAAAGCAAAACTTAAGATTCAGCCTCCTTTAAGGAGTTAAACTAGACCCCGGTGTGCACAGCACCAGTGCTGGTGAAATGTGGCTCCTCAGGGGTGATGGAAGGAATTGCTTGATTGCATAAAACTATGAGGCTAGGGTAACGGCACTGAATGCTGACGCCATTTCCCCCAGGCAGTGATAGTTTGCTGGCGTCTCAAAACTGCCTGGGCCTGTGTGATGCTAGTCTAGGTACTACACTGGTGCCTGTTGAAGTTATCATTGAATGGTGTGTGGAAGGTGTCCCTCAATGGAGGAAGAAATGAGGCTGCCCTCCCTAGAAAACTTCTGGGGTGGTTTGCAGAGTACCTCCTTTAAAACTTTGAGATCTCTCAGGAGGACTTGGGGCATATCCCTGTGTGCATAAACTGCTCCATGTCTTCCTCCTTCCTCCCCCGCAACCCCTGCCTAACTTTACAGGGGAATAAAAAGCAAAGCCTGCCTTTCTGTGTTGTAGTGCTGTCTTCTAGCATGAGTAAATTAATGAAAAGGAGATATCTCTGACTTGTTAAGCTGAGAGCACCATTGATACATCATAATAATGGGAAATACAACTATACATTTACCTGAGGTTCCTTTCCTTATATTGGACTTGCCAGTGCTCCACTGCTGGAACTGACTGGACTGCAGTGGGGTCTCAGTAGGTCCTGACTTGTAGTATAGCTGGACTCCCACAGTCACAGACCCCCATTTTTCTTTCTCCTCACTGTTCATGTCAGGGCCTGTAACTCAGGCACCTCAGACGTACCGGTGGTGGTGGGAGGTCTCTGCTAAGTACAGCACACACCTCTTTATAAAAATGACAGGTCTGTGGCACTGCACCAGATGGGCTGCTAGCTTGCTGTCCTTCTGGTATGCTTGATGCAGTGACTCTGATTTCACATACCACTACTGCTAATCCTATCATACTCCTTCGCCTGCATCCCCTGAACAATCTGCTCATAGATGCTGACCTTTCAGTGACTAGTTTGGAGCTAGGCCTGTTGAGCCTTTTTCTACACATGGGGCCAGGAGTCCAATACAGCCTGGCTATGACAGGCAGTTGTGTAGCTGCCAGGGTTGTTTGCCGATGACAATGGAGAGGGGCCAGGTGTGCTTGCCAAGCTGGAGAATCAGAAAAAGGCATTTAAAAATTTACTGAGTTTAACAGGGAGGAGGCTTCTCGTCTCAGACTCCTGGACGATGGATTTCACAATGGTGACCAGAGCGGTTACTGTAGGGCAATGGGGCACAGTTGCTGAAGGACTGTTAGGGTCAATATAAGCAGCACAGTATCTACATCATAGCTGTGTCAACCTCAGCATGTTGATCATGGCTCAATGCCAACTGAGGTGGAGGGGCAACTGCATCATTGTAATGGGGTGCTTACAGACCTTGATTATGGGGCCTTAGGGCCCTGGGCTGCCTAACCACTATGGGGGCCCCTGCCTGGTCCAGCATGGGGGGACCAGAGGCTACACTCCCATCCTGGTCTGGCTGCTCTGCACCTGGAGGCAGGGCTGGCTGGCACATGGTGCAGCCTCCTATGCGGCCCTCTGGTGCCACGGGCCCTCAAAGGCTGGAGCTGCAGTGTGCACCAGTGGGCTCCAGCCCTGCCCCCCAGAGTAGAGCAGAATGAGCAGGTGCCAACCCACCCTGCCCCTGGCTGCAGAGCAACTGGCCCAGGGGTGGGATGGGAGTGCAGAGACTAGCCTCTGGCCCTGGCCCCCACCTACTCCAGCACCATCAGGGTAGGGGCCCTCTCAGCACTCCCCTGAGTTGTGGGGCAGTGGGAGCAGGGGTTGGATCTTGCAGGACCCATAGGGGCTGGAGCCTGGGGCCCTCCTTCGGGCTAGGGCCAGGGGCTTCAGCTCCTATAGCTTGTGTGTTAATCTGGCCATGGGTGCTTACATCACTGGGAGACAAATTTTAACATAGACACATGCAGAACTAGGTGGACACAAGGTGGCTTACGTTGACCTAACTTTGTAGTGTAGACCAGGCCTGAAGTTAGATACTTGCTTAAGAAGTCTTTGTATGAGCTGGGCCATGAAGAAAGGTCACATATATTGAAAAGCTGTGCTCTCACACAGAAGTAAAGTAGAAATCAGAGCCGTATGGTATCTGTAACCCTATTTTACCACAGAATATATAGGGTCTGTGGTGGGCTTCTTTGAAGGGATGGATGGAGGGGATGGATGGCAAGAGAAAACTGGGGATAGAAACTTGGAGTAGCGTCAAGGCTGCTTCATGCTTGCTATTGTATCATTAGAGCTCTACCTCAGGTCCTGCTTCAGTGCTCTCCACAGGGGGATGGCTGGTGAATCCTGACCCTCCCTTTCTTAACACAGTGTGGTAGGTGCCTCTCTAGAGTCTGTTCTATAGCATTCATGGCATCCGCACCTCTGTGCCGACTGTGGGCTCCATAATAAACCTGCCTTATCCTGGTAAAAGAACTGTATTGGGTCCACTGACTTCAGAGCTGCCTGCTCTTGTGGGCAGGGTGGAGTTGGCCTCAGCTAGGGGGATGAATTTCAGCTTAAAATAGAACACTGAGCTTTATGAATTAAACTTGTAACTTCACACCCACAAATGACTCTGTTTTCATGCTACTCTAGCTTGTGTGTCACCAAACATTTTTGTTTTTTAATTCCTCACAGGTTTATTGACAACTGAAAATGGAACATCCATGTCTTATGCTATTTGACCAGGCAAGTGTTTTGTATTTTAATCAATGTATGATTCTTCCTACTTTATTATATTTATGGGAAAAGGGAAATTCAGTTGCTCCTTGTTGCAGAACAATGATGAAGATAAGTCTCCTTTCTCTACTTACCTTTAGCATTAAATAAGTTTGTGATAAACTGATGAATGGGATTCCTGCGATAGCACAGGACTGGACTCAGTGACCAGGAAGGTCTTTACCAGTTGTATGGTCAAAACATTGAACAAATATTGAAGTATTTCACACGTAAACAACTTGTCCACAGCAGCTTCACTAGCAGAATTTAAAGCCAGTATGGAATTCACAGTAGGTTAGAGCAATGAGGCACGTGGGTTTTTGTTCTGTTTTTTTAAACAAAACACACACAGGTTAGATAGGCAAAAGATTCTACTTTCCTTATTTTCTGCATGTTGCAATTTTATGATGGGAACTGTGATAGGTTACATGATGTGTCTGGGTATCAGAGTACTTCAGATCCAGGAGTTGGGATAATCTAAGAAGATATGAACTGCAAAGCCCTCTTTCAGCTGTTTGATCTGGAAGAGGGGGATTCTGTAGTTTTCTCTCTGCTTTTGGTGACCCCAGTCCTGGTTCTGGGGTCCCCCTGATGCCACACAGGTTACACATCCTGTCATAACAAGTCAATGTGAGGTTTTGAATTCAGAAAACATTGTTGAGGCTTGTTAACTTAAAATCCACTTGACTTTCTCCAAATGACAAATTCTAACTCTGGAATTATCTCCTATTCTGATACGAAAACACTTTTCCTGCTATCAAACTCTGAAGTCAATGAGTCTTTGCATGAACAAGGACTATTCACATTGTAAAGAGTCTGCAGAATCAGAGTGTCTCTATGTTTTAATTGGTCACAATTCTTGTTTTGGGGTTTGTGAATTGTATTAGAAAAACAATTTCACATGGATGCACCAATCCCCTTGGAATGCAGAGGAAATCTGTAGACATGTTCTCTAATGGCTAATAAATAAATCCGTTGCAAACACTAGCATGGGTTCAAAGTTTTTATTGTGGGGTGAGTCATCAGAGCCTCTCCAAATAACTCTCTTCTTTTACAAAATATGGTAATATGAAGGCAGACTCAATCACCAGTTTACATGAAGTTATATCATCCTTCATTAAGCCTTTTAAATGAGAGCGGAAAGTACCGTCTCTCCATGAGTGAGGTTGAGTATCTATAATAATAAAGCTTTGTATTCCCCCCAAAAATTCTAGAACAGCTTTCTTGGGCAGGAGATCATACTTAAACATATCTCAAAAATACCATTTTGCTCAGATAAGTTTATCCTAGGGTAATCCTTCCTGTCCTGATATTGATTTAAGGGGAATTGATGTTACCTAATAAGTGAGTATATTATGGCACAAATTCAAGATATTTTTTTCATCCTTTCCTGATCTATAAGGGACACTTATTAATAATACTTTCCTCTTGTATAGCCCTCTTCAGAAATGTATCTCATATTGTTTGTCAAAGGAGGGCCCTATCACTTCTGTTCCTCAGATGGGGGAGACTGAGGCACACAGCAGTGAGTTAGTCACCCAGCAGGTAAATGGTAAGAGCTGGGACCAGAAACCAGGCCTCCCCAATCCCTGTCTAGTGTTCTATCCTAGGGGTTCTCAACCTTTTCACAGTAGTGACACAACTGGGAGGCTTTCCAGCTGTGCACCACACACCAAGATCCTCTCCCTCATCTTAGCCCCCACCTCTCCCCTGTAAACCCCCGTCTGCTCCCAAATCACTCCCACACTTGCCCCCAGCTGTCAGAACTGACCCCCCTCCTCTGCTCACCCCTCCTGCCCAGCTTCCAAACCCACCCTCTCTACACCACTCAGCCCCCCTGCATTGCCTGAATCCATACACCCTGCCACATTCAGCCCGCTGCAGAGGCTCCCTCACATACTTGGCTCTTGGGTCGGTGACTGCTCCAGTCAGCACACCCTCCATCCTGGACTTGGGCTGGGGCCTCTTCCAGCCAGCCCCGCTGAAGCCAGGGACTGCTCCAGTGACGCAGGGAATCCCTCCAAACTGCCCGGCCGCAGCTGCCAGCCAGCCTGGCTGTGGCCATGGCCACCTCTAGCTAGCCCTGCTGCAGCTCAGGATCCCTCCAGCCAGCGTGGCTGGGGAGTGATCGAGCTTGGGGCCCAGCTGGTGAGTGTTGGCTGGGCAGGCTCAGCCCACAACACACTAACCGCTGTGCCATGACACGCTTTTGTGTAGTGTCACAGTGATTGAGAACCACTGTTCTATCCATTAGACTACACTGCTGGCTTTAGAGTCATCTGAGAATCTGACCCAGTTCAGTGATGATCAAAAGTCCTAATTAGGTCTGACAGTTGTACAGCAGCTTATATTATGTAATAGTTTGTGTGGATCCTAGCAAAAGGTGCCTATGCAACAATACCCTATAACACAGTTAGTGCTAACTGGCCTACTTATTAATAGTCTCAGCCAGGACTTTCCTTGACAGTGTTTTGCTAAACATCAAAAACATTTTGTGACATTCAACAAGCAGTTAACTGGCTTTTGCCCACTATACTTTGCTTGAATATGAATGAGCCACAAAATTTCAGGTATTATAAAGAAATAGGGTAACTCTGTATCCCTAGAAACTGGGGAAATATTTTACTTGTCATGGGCACTTCCTGCTGGCTTAGCAGAAAAGTGTTTTGTGCTGGTTTTGGTAAGTCCTGGCAGACAGGTCATCTGAAGGAGTTGTTGGGCAGCTGAACAGGAGAAAGTAAGAGCGAACTGGTTGAGCACAGATATGCCCCTGGGGCTACCCACAAGTTGGTAATGTTACCATCTTGCTTTCCAAAGAGACTATGAAGTCAGCCCTTTTCAACATACAAACAGAGCTATGTGGAAAATCGCCAAGCAAAAGGCAGGTCATGAGTCCATGGGGCTGGACAAACGGCATGCAAAAGTGCAGAGGGAGTTGGCTGATGTGATTGCAGAGTGACTAGTCATTATCTTTGAAAACTTGTGGTGAACAGGTGAGGTCCTGGATAATTGGAGAAAGGCAAATACAGTGCCTATCTTCAAGAAAGGTAAAAAGGAGGAGCCGGGGAACTACAGACCAATCAGCCTTGCCTCAGTCCCTGGAAAAATCATGGAGCAGGTCCTCAAAGAATCCATTCTGAAACACTTGGAGGAAAATAAAGTGATCAGGAACAGTCAGCATGGATTCACCAAGGGCAAATCATGCTTGACTAATCTGATTGCCTTCTATGATGAGATGATGGGATATGTGGATGTGGGACTAGCCATCGATGTGATATACCTCAACTTTAGCCAGGAGCATCACTGCCCTGGGGAAGGACCCAGGGCACCAGCCCAGGCCCTGACCCCTGGCGGCTGGCACAGGACTGCCCGGCCTAGGAAGGGGCCAGAAGTGGCTGCTGCCGCCATGGGTGGCTGGGCCCTGGATTTCTGGCTGGAGACCGGGAGAGACAGGGGCCCCACCAGGACCCAGGGCACTGGCGCCAGGATTTGGGGCATGGGCCCTGTGTGCCAGGTACCAGTGATGCCCTTGACTTTAGCAGAGCTTTTGATATGGTTTCCCACAGCATTCTTGTCAGCAAGTTAAGAAAGTATGGTTTGGATGAATGGACTGTAAGTTGAATACAAAGCTGGCTAGATCATCGGTCTCAGAAGGTAGGGATCACAGTCTCAATGTCTAGTTGGCAACCAGTAACTAGCAGAGTGCCTCAGGGGCCTCTCCTGGGGCTAGTTCTGTTCAACATCTTTATTAATCATCTGGATGATGGAATAGATTGCACACTCGTGAATTCACAGACAGCACCAAGCTGGGATGGGATTCAGGGAGACCTAGACAAATTGGAGCATTGGGCCAAACAAAATCTCAAGAGGCTCAACAAGGAAAAGTGCACAGTCTTGCAGTTAGGATGGAAAAATCCCATGTACTGCTACAGACCGGGGACTGATCAGCAAAGTAGAAGCACTGTAGAAAAGGACTGGGAGTTATGGTGGGTGGGAAGTCGGATATGAGTCAACAGTGTGCTCTTGTTGCCAAAAAGGCAAATGACATATTGGGCTGCATCAGTAGGAGTGTTGCCGGCAGATCAAGGGATGTGATTATTCGCTTCTAGTTGGTGCCAGTGAGGCTGCATCTGGAATACTATGCCCAGTTTTGGGCTCTACACTAGAGAAAGGATGCTGATAAATGAGAGAGTCCAGCGGAGGGCAATGAAAATTATTAGGGGGTTGGGGCACATGACTTACGAGGAGAGACTGAAGGAACTCGGTTTACCTAATCTGCAGAAGAGAAGACTGAGGGGGGATTTGATAGCAACCTTCAACTACTTGAAGGGGTGCTCCAGAGATGAGGGAGCTAGGCTGTTCTCAGTGGTGACAGAGGACAGAACAAGGAGCAGTGGTTTCAAGCTGCAGGTGGGTTGCTTGAGGTTGGATATTAGGAAAACTTTCTCACTAGGAAGGTGATGAAGCATTGGAATGGGTTACCTAGGGAGGTGGTGGAATCTCCATCTTTGGAAGTATTTAAAGACAGGTTAGACAAAACCCCGACTGGGATGATTTAGTGGGAGTGGTCCTGCTTTTAGCAGGGGGTTAGACTAGATGGCCTCATGAGATCCCTTCCAACCATATGGGTCTATGATTCAAGAGGACTAAAGTGTGCAGAACACACCACTCTAGGAAATGAGATTAAAATTCATGGCCCTAGCGTTTAAGGGCAAGGCTTTTCCCCCTCTAAGCCACCCTCTGAATGCAACACTCTGATTATTGGAATAGCAGGAAAAGTATTTTGGTATCAGAGTAGGAGATGCACAGTTTGAAAATGCATATGCTTAAGAAGTTTTATATGGTCTGTTTGCTGTGGGTGAAGTTTGCACTTAACCCACATGAAGGCTAAATAATCAGGTGTTTTGTTAATGATGACGCTAGGGGGTTGGAGGCAAAGTCCACCTCCCATACTTGGGTGAAGGGAATGGCACAGGATCTCTGTTTTCTGTCATGCCACTGTTCCAGGCTACAGTAAAGTGATGCTGCCCCTTGTACCACTTCCACAGGGTGGTGCAGTTATAGGAGTTGCCTAATTATAATTCCTGTCATTTCCTCTCTTCAGCCATCCCCAGTGTTTTCCACCTTTCATTAGGACTTAATGGTATTCTGGCCCTTTAAGACCAGAGGTAGTAATTACCTGTTCCATATGTCCAGGGAAGCAAATGAAGTAGTCACTGAGAGAAAGAAAGATGGTCCTGAGGAGTAGTTGGTGTCAGGTACAGAAAAGGTATACAGCTATTTCAGGTAATTGCTCACGTAGTGACTTGATCCAGGAGCCTTGTAGAATGGGTGAGGTAAGTTTCCCATCTCTCTCTTGGCTTGGGCAGGAGTTTAGTTATTTTGCATGGATGAGGAGGATGAAAAGACTGACTAGTTGACGGGGTAGGTGACTCAAAAGGATACTATAAGTTGTCTAATGAAACAGATAGTTGCTAGAGGAGTAACTGAGAGGGAAGAACTCAACTGGGACACAGGCCCAGGAAAGGTGGCTGTGCAAACCCTGAACCAGAGGGAGAGTCTATGGGCCAGGGAAGCCAGGACTGGAAATTCAGTCCCAATAATAGCTATGAGAGCTTAAACTTGAAGAATGAGCTATGGGATGAAAAGGCCAGGACTGAAGCCACAGTCCCAAGGAAAAGAATGGTGAATGTTCAACCTGAGGCATGAATTGAAAGAGGCCTTTTGGTGGATGAATTATATTTATTAAACTAGACTCCAGGAGAACTGTAATATTGTTTCAAAGACCTTAGCTGTGATTGGATTCTTGTGGACACTCGGAGAAACTGAGGATGGGTGCCTGCAGGGCTACTTCAGGCTATGTTGGGGCTTCCTAGGAAGGCATCTGTCTTAAGTGACCTGTGAGGAACTGGAGTGAAAACTACTTTGCAGTATGACAGGGAGGCAGAGACCTTTCAGGGGGTGCTCTGTCTGCAGCCCATCCTTATAATAACTACTGTAGGGGTTATGTCACAGGTGGGTGGACTTTTTGGCCTGAGAGTCACATCTGCGATATGGCAGGCCAGAAGTCCCGAGAAGGCTGGGGCCTGGAGTGGGGAGTGACCACCACTCTGTACACATAGTGGGAAGGGGAATTCTGGGAACAAGGGGGGAGAGTTTCTTGCACTGTTTTTCTTTTTATTTAACTTTTTTTAACATACCATGGGGAGAAGGGAGGCATATGGGAAGGAGGAGTTATTGCACTGTTTCTGCTTTTTTTTCCCCCCATTTTTGTTAACTTTTTGGTAGTGGGAGGAGGGGGGCTGAGAGGGGGAGGGGTTTTTGCACTGTTTTTCTTTTTTCCCCTCACTTTTTGGTTGACTGGGGAAAAGGAGAGGAGCTTGGAAGTGGGAGCTGGATGCTGCTGGGCCCTGGCTTTTGGACAAGCAGCCACTGTGCTCCAGCCACACAGGAGGGCAGCTGCCATGCTGTTGCAGGGTGCCTGTGGGAGGAAGGGATGGAATGAGCAACGGCTGGCACTAACCAGAGCACCCCGGGCCAGCCCCCAGAAGGAAGGGGTGGAGTCATAAGGGGGGAGTGACCAATGTGCCAACCAGGGTGCTGCCTGGCCATCCCCCCTCCCCTAGGAGAAAGGGGTGGAGCTGAGAAGGAGTGAGGGGTGCAGCTACGGCACTTCGGCTGTGACATTGCTGAGCTGCTGTTGGAAGGGGTGCGGCTGTAGCAGCCGTGGGCCATCGACTAGTGCAGCTGGCCGGCCAGAGGAATGGCACTTGTGGACCATATCTGACCCGGGGGCCATAATTTGCCCACCTCTGGTTTAAGTAGTACAAAAGACTTTGGATGGAATCCTCTGTACCAAGTGAGCAGGATAATCCTGATAAAATGGATTTTTCTGGTACAATTAACAGGAAGTCTCTCTCTTTTTTTTTTCTGGTTCATAAGGTCTTAATGTATTGTAACTGGATTTGCAATATACCATTTTCCGTTCAAAAGTTCACTTTCCTAGTTGCTGAGCATAACTCTTCTAGTATCTGTGTGTGTGTGTTATATTTTTGCAAAGAAGCTTTTCTTGCATAAATATGCTGTGTATACCCATGTACAGAAGATATTATTGTATTATGCATGTTTGAATTCCAGAGAAGAGGTAGGAAAAAAGAGACCCTCCATTCATGACTAAATGCTGCATTTCAGAGCAGAGTATAAAAAAACTTTACAGATGAAAATGTGTTAAGTCTCCACATAGTTAACAACATGTCACTTTGTGAGAGAATTTTCATAATTAATGAACTGGTTCAATTTGCTCTGCCGTTTGACTTTGATTAATACAGTTTTGAGTGTTCCCACTGGGACCCTGTCCAGTTTGTTTAGTAAGCTCTTATGTCTATATCCAGTTCATGTGTATGGATTTAAATGTTGGCACCAAATAACTGCAGTGTTAGGCCAATGCACAGCCATTCTGGCTCCATTTAAAAAAGAAGATAATATATCCTAGATAGCATTCTCTACGAATCATTTTTTAATAAAGAATTTTACACTTTATTGTATGGAAATGCTGCAGCTTTACAAAAGTTATTTCATGCATGCTTTTCGGTTAAAAAGCTATATTTCCATCCAGTTTATAACTTTTGTGCTGACTTGAAATGGTGATTTCTTCAATATTAAACATAAACCTATGGAATGTTTACAATTTACAGATGTTGTCAATATTTGCCATCTTCCTGAAGCTGACTGTCTCAGCATTAGATAGTTGTTTTATACAGTAGTCTTCCTCTTGAGAAATGAAACATTTGTATTGAATGGAGAAGTGTACTGAATATTAAAAGAGACCAAATTCAGAATTCATTAAAATCAATGGCTAAGTTTGATTAGCACAGGACCAACATTTGGATTAAAGTGCCCATTTTACATCATTCTGAAAACCATCAGCCCAACATGGAAGGAAAGCGTAAACCCTTCTGTGCTTGTGAAGTTCTCTGTTGCCATTTTGTCTTCCTAAAGGTTATCCCTTTCTGCAGGTGATACAGTGTGACCATCATCAGCCATGGTTTTAGTTCTATGGAAGATGGAGAACACAAACTTCAAGTATGAGAGCATTTTCCTATAGGGAAGACTCCAACCTTAGCCTGGAAATGACTGACTTCATTTATTGGTCGCCTTTCTATTTAGAATGAATTGCAATCTGTGGGGAAAAAAATCACTGCTTTTGAAATATCATTGAGTATATGCTTCCTCTGATCCATGCCTATGAATCCCACCCCTAATAAATGCTAATGGGAGTATGTGTAGAGAGAAACTTCTTGCTCCATGAGCAGATGGCTAGGCTGAGTCCAATACACTGCTTAGGTGTTTAAATGGTGCTTAGGCCTTGTGCTGACTCTATTTACAAAGGTGAATTTCACTATAAGAGAGCTGGAGGCATTCAAAGGAATACGAACAAGCCGTCAGAAATCCCTTTTATTAGAGAAATATGGGGAAGCTTCAGCAAATATTCGGCTGCCACCACCTGAATCCACATCATCCAGAGTCCTTACAAAGAACCTTCCTTGTGGGACTGTACTTGGAAGTTGTAGAAGCAGTTGTGCATTTCAAATACATGAAGCTCAAGCAAATCAGAGGAATTCACAGGAGTTCATTCTCCAATTTAGTGGGAGGTTTCACAGAGCCTAGCCATTAATCACCAACTGTAACCAACTGCTGAGCCCAATGTACCTTTTGTTCAGATTTTTGTAAGGCTGAATGGTATTAGATAATAAACAATGGAAGACAAACTGATGGAAACCTAGGGAATGTTGGCAGACTTGGGTGCACATTGTTTAGGGACCAGTAGGAGAACAATCGTGGGGGGGGGAGGAGGGGACACAGACTTTTCCATGATGTTGTCTTATGATGATTCTGTTTCCAATAATGTTCCATGCAACAGATTTGTATCTTAGATGACAATAAGGATTTTAGTACTATATAAACTATAACAGATAATGAAGCAATGATTATACCCAGCAGTGCTGTCTACTATATTTATCTTAAATATTTATCACCTTGTTTAAGCATTAGCAAGTATTCTTCTGCCCAGAAGAACACATACACTATACTGTCCACGGTAAATAGACTGTCAGATGAGTCCTCAGTTATTAATGTTTTTAGATGTCTGTTCTTATTCCATATGTTACAGAAGGCTTGACAGCAAATTATGAATTGGTTAATGGCCAGTTTTGTTTATAACACATTGCAATAACTATAAAACCAAACCACTCTCATTAAACTAAGCACTATGACTATATCCCCACAGATCTTATCTACCACTAGCTTACAGGTTTGGTGAAGCACATCTTTTTTTAACCTCTTCACTGCTATTGATGTATAGATGTGTCTCAGCAAAATTTTAGTACCATGTTCAGTCTTTTCAAATTATATCAGTGAAAAACATAACTTTATTTTCAAGGCATGTAAAATATTAAAAGGGCCATCCACGTAAAATTACATTTCTGTATGAATTTATTTTCCTTTTGTTATAGATAACTCCTAAAAGTACTATAAATGTGAGAGATTAGAGAAAAAAGGGGTTTCTTTTTTCAGTTTGTTTGCTTTGTGTATTCAACAGTAATTTCTACATGGTCGTTTTTACTCTTTGCCTGGTATGAGGGGCGTGTACCCAACACAAGCCTGGATGGGTTAATGTCGGGCTGAGAACATGTGGTGGGAGAACGGGGCTCGGTCTATCATAAATACCTACTGGGCTGGAGTAGGATGGCTAGTATAAGGAGAGGAAGGCTATAGCAGAAAGGAGCTGTGGAGGGTGGTGTGTGGTGGTGGTGGTGCTGATGTCTGCTTTTACTCTCTAGAAACAAAGAAAGAATGAGAGACAAATAATCCTAGAGATCCTGGCACTGAAAGAAGGGTCTGTTCAGAAGGTGTGGGGAAGAAAACCTGAGGGAAGCTGGGTAGGAAGAAACCTAGGAACAGCAGCAAGGGGTGGGACTGTGTGAACTTTGGTTGCCAATTATAGGGTACTTGGGCTATACTCCAGTGTAGAGAGTGGTGCCTGGATTCTCTTACTAGTCACTGGCAAAGAGATCTGAGTAGAGAATTGGGGCTAGAGAGCTTAACACAAGGTCTTGGAATTATTTCTTGTACTCTTGTTTGTTGATTGTTGTCCACCCATTTTGGGGTAATAATCAGTGTGACCTGGTTAGAGGGCTGAGTTGCACAAAGGAATGTCGGTAGAGGAGCGCTGGAGTGAAAGGCAGCTATCTTGCCATGCTGGGCATTGAAAAGGTGCTCTTGTGGTGAGTGAACTCTTTCACATATGAATAGTAAGGCAGTTAGTAGCCTCCACTGCCTGTGTGGGCTTTCAAGAGACAGTAGCAGAGGGAAATTCATTTTTTAGAAAAGTGATTATAAGACCACAACATTTGGGAGCTTTTCTTTACCTTCTTTTCTTTAACTTTGCTTCAAAAACGCCCCATGAGGTGGGCCAGTAAATAGTGTTACCCCCATTTACAAATGGAGAAATAGAGGCAGACAAGACAAGGGACATGCCCATGGTCACTCACTCACCTAGTAGCTGAGCAAGGATTAGAACTCAGAAAATTCTCTTTCCTTATCATGTGCCCAGCCTCCTAGACCATAATTCTCTCTCACACTGAAGAATAGTTATCTTCTGATGACTGATTCCATTTGGGCAATAGAGTTAGATCCTGAAAGCTACTGCAATACTAAACTACCATAGGATGCCTAGGAAATGCAACCCTCTTATCCCTAATAGCATATTAAACTATCTTCAGGACATATGTATGGCCAAGCAGTACTGAACGTCCTAATGGAGGGTATAAAGGTATGCTGTTAAGCCTTCTCTGTAAGGCACCTAAGGCAGCTCATCAGAATTTGTTTCATGTTCAAGATAGTCTCTGACACTAAATCAATTATTATAATTCCTTTAATTTGATTCCTTATGGCATTTAAAATAAATCACATTTCTCCCCCAGCTCCTCATTTGAGAGGCCCTGATTCTGTTCATCATAAATTTGATGGCCAACCCCCCTCATATTATTTTACAGTGTTGGATCAGCCCCGGGTACATAGCACTTCTGGATCAAGCTGGATTTTATACTTCATGACAAGATGCATTCAAATCAGGTCTTTTTGTCCTGTGGAGGCAGTGTCCTTTAACATTTGAATGTTACAATAACTTTCCTTTGGTCTTCAGAAAAATCTTTTTGAGCTGTTGGTCTCTGCAGTTAGTGGTTCCTTCATGAAGGCTCTGCCTCAGGTACAGCCTGTGGGATATAGTTGAGAGCTAAAAGCTGGCATTTAAGTGGAGGAAATGACTAGAGATGAATAAGTGACATGAAACTGATATAAGTGTTTGAAAGAGCATGAAATCCTGGCAAAAAGATGAATGTGGTTGCTGAGATGAGTTCTGTGAGAGGAACAGGCGTTAATACTTTGTAGAGAAAGTGAAAGCAAAATTCAATCATCAGGATGTTAATGTCTCATCTTGGAAGAACAAACAAGGAGTCCTGTGACACTTTTAAAGACTAACAAATTTGTTTATTGCGTGAGCTTTCGTGGGAAAACTTTTCTGATCTATCTTTCCCAGTCATGCTATGCACTGGTGGCCAAACACTAGCGAGAGGACTTAGTCAATTCAGTGGGACTTCCTTTTAGTGGTGGGACTTGTGAGTCTTTTGCATCCTGGAATATGAGTGGTGCTGATACTGGAAATGAAACAAAATACGAATGTTCCATAGGCAGAAGCTCTCCAAAGTGAGCCTGTCAAGTCTGAGTCAGGAGGAGTTCTGCTAAGTTGAACATTTTCTGTTTATATATCTGAGTTACAGACCATCTGGGATCCAGCTGTGAAGTATCCGTCCTAGTCCAGATGATTAATGCTGTTTGTAATTAAACTCAAAATTTAACCAGGACAATCAACGAACCAAAAAGATAGTCTCTGCACCAAAGAGAACAGTTTTAAAGTTAATCTAACAAGCCACAAATGTCTAGCAAGGTGAAGACAAGTGATATGATAACTTTGAAAATACTATGCTAACTCCTCTAGTTCTGCAAAATCATGTGGGAAAGTACTTTTGTCTGCTCCAAACAGTATCTGTCATTGTTGTCTAACAATGAAGTACTGCAATTTTCATTCTTTGTGTCCAAGAACAAAGGAAAATGACTGATTATAACTTGCTTGCTTGCTTACAGAAAACACAAGGATCTCTGACACATGGAAAATGGCATTTTGTTAGCTAGACTTTTAGATTATAAACACTATTCCCAGACAAGCAGGAAAGTCCCAAAATTCTGAGTCACTGATGTTTGAATAAATGTTTTGTAAGGCTAAGTGTGGTCCTTTATAAATAAAGCATTGATGAAATAAACAGCCTTTTGTATGAAAAGGGAAAGTGGCTTTTAACTATATTTATATATATGCCCTTGTCTTTCAGAAGACACTGTCATGATTCAGAAATTTTTAATTTGTATTCCCATCAGAAAATTTTCTTTGCCTGTCATCTTAACTGATTCCTAGTTGTACAGACAGCTGCCCAAACACATGTACATAGTCCTATAATTGTTTTATTCCTTATTTCTAAATCCCAGCCTTGAATGTTAATTGCTTGAGAGTATAGTCCTGGTTTGTAAACCTCAGCTGTTTTGGTGTTTCCCTGGGTGATTTTAGCACACTTTCTTCCCAAGCAAGATTTGGATTTTTGTTCTATATCAGAAATGGGCAAACTTTTTAGTCTAAGGACACATTGAAATTATTTGGGCGGGGCGGCAGGCAGAGGGGAAGGGTCAGGGCTGGGAGAGGGAGGTACTGCCATGCTATGTCCAGAGTGCTGCTGGACCTACATGGTGGTGGTGGGTGCAGGGAGGGGGAAGAGGTGGGAAGGGGAGTGCTGTTGGGCCCTGGCAGGAGCAGTCACCACACTCCAGACAGGGCACTCTTGGGCCCATGTGTGGGAGAGGGATGAAGGCCAAGCTCTGGGCTGGCTAGGACATTGCTGCTGCACATGGTGAGGACTGGGAGGAGGGAGTGGCAGACAGACTATGGCCAGGCCAGGTGGAGAGCTGGATGAAAGGCCCCTTTTGGTTGGATGTGGCTGTGAGCCATTGTTTGCCTGACTCTGTCCTATATTAACACAACACCGCAGAAGCCAGGCACGGATAATCAGAGTACCTTTGTGTGTGGTGTATAAGCTAGAAGTATATGGTCCTCCTGCTTATTGTCTCTTTTTCACTGCAGAAATTGGGTCTGATTCTCCAACTTGGCATAGTACAGAAACTTAAATCTGCGCAAAGTGGGAATGAAACTATTGTTTAGATTTCATGTAATTTCACATCCCCTTTGCACTCATTTTCTACAGGTGTGTGTTAAGCATCATGAAAGGCGGATCAGAATTAGATCCATAATAAACCTGTATAAAGTAAATCAACTCTTGTAGATGTTATTGCTTCTACCCTCTGATTGGAAATGTAGGTGAGAAATGTATTGTTTCACAAAAGGGCACAATCCTGCTTCCACTGAAATTAACAGAAATTTTTCTGTTGAATTTATGGCTCTGTTTCTGCTCCCAGTTACTGGAGGTTGAGTAGCAGGATACAGAAAACACAGTGTGGAAGAGTATGAAACCCCTTAAAAATGATCAAACAAATAGGCTGTGAAGCTACTGAAGAAGTGGTAAGAAAAGAGACAAAGGAGCGTTGTTTTAAAATCATATTGAGAAAAAATAAGTATTTGCTACAAACTACATTGTATCCTTTCTTTCTTTCCTTTCATATATGCTGGGAGAGAGAATGATAGCTGGTGAAAGAATAGTGAGATTCTATGGGGAAACAAAAGAGGAAGAGTGAAATCTGCAGTTTGTGGCTGTATAGCAGATTGATGTACCAAATGATTCAGTTGTCTCTCTTTTGGAACTTTAAATGTCATAGTTCTGGCTGAGTGCTGGGGGTAGGTTTGTAAGGAGATTCAATATGGAGACTCAGTGTCAAAGTCATTTTGCTTTCTCTGTTTTGTAGGCTTTATATTTTTTCTTGTTTTGTTTCTTTAATTGGAAAATTACAGTAGTCTGTTGAAAGCAGATACTTTGTTCTTCTGTAAATGGCAAGTGTAAAGTTATTGAAGTCATGATCATATAGGCAAATACTTATCAGTCTATTTTTCTCTCTAGATATTTGTGCTATTTAGGAGCCAAATGAATAAAAGTGGGCCTGAAGATCACTGTGAAAGACAAACAAGGAGCCCTGTGGCACTTTTAAAGACTAACACGTTCATTGATCACATGAACTTTCATGGGTGAGATCCCACTTTGTCCCACTTCAATGAAGTGGGATCTCTCCCATGAAAGCTCATGTGATAAATGAATGTGTTAGCCTTTAAAAGTACCACAAGACTCCTTGTTTGTTTTGCTGAACTAGACTAACATGTTTAGTTTCCTTTGGAACTTGTGAAAGAATCTCTCAGTGCCACTAAAGACTGAGGGTGCTATGTGCAGTAGTAACAACCAGATGAACAATAAAACCAGTAGAGCCTACTTGTATAGAGCACTTTTTTTTTTTGACTTGTATGGGATTTAACAATTTGGAGTTAAGATTTTAAGCAAAGTTTCGTTCAGCTAAGAATAAAAAGAAGCTTGTATCTGGAGGCACTGGGTAACTAACTATGCACATGTGTGGGAACTGTAAATGACAGACAAGTATTTCCTTTCTACATAAAATGCACTAGAGATGTGGAAAGGATGTAATTGGAGGAGAGAAGTCAGGTGATGAGAGACTTGCTAGATATGTTGTTTCTGACTTGTAGGCCAGTTGAGAGAAACCTTGGTCCCTGCTACATTATGTTCTGGGGTCCCACTCTGTCCTATTCTTTCCTTAGCATACACCAAGCTTTAGTTCTCAGTAACATTGTTACCTAAGACAAAGTTTCATAAGAAGATATTCTTGAAATAAATTCAGTTGTAGAAAGCTAAGGACAGCGTATTTAATTCAGCTTCACTGTGTCAAGAAACTTATGTGACTAGATTTCATACAATTTCCCTTTCTCTCTAACAAATTGATCTATTCCCATCAATTCAGTTGCCTATTGAGCCTCACCTCTGCTCCTGGGATTCTTCACCATCTCCCTGGACTGGGGAGGGTGCTGCAGCAGGGTTCCCATTTCCTCTTCCCCAGTCCAAACTGGAAGAAGTAGATTTAGTGCTCCACTCCCTCCTCTTTCTTTGGCCATTTGTTAATGGGGGTCAGGGGAGAGTAGGAAGGGTAAAGGAGCTGTTTTTGCCCACCGGAAGGGAATGAGGTGGAGGGAGCAGAGCTGCTAGACTTGATGTTAAAACACAACAGAGAAGACCACCTCAGTGAATTGGCATGAAATGGATTGAAATGTATGATGAATCTGTGCATGTTGCATCAATTCTATAGGGACAACATGATCATCCAAAACCAGAGGAGATGATTCAGGTGATCAAGAGAAGCCTGCTGAAGGACTGTCTTTAGGACTCTTAAAAAATTATTTCACAGGCTGTTGTAGATGGAATGCAAGTGCTTAGCTGCACTTGCATGCATCTGTCAAATTTGAATTTCTACGGACCTTTCTTAAAAAGGAAGACACTTGAATACCTCTATTTCCTATTAGGGTTCTAGCTGCTGATAGAATAGCTGGGAAACACCAAAATTGCTCAGCTAGGCATCTGCTGGTTCTAATGCTTTCACTTGTACCCAGTGAGTCCTTCCTTGTTCCACCACTAGCTTGGGAAGAAGGGAGAAATAAGGAAACAGGGTTTTCCCAATCTAGGGGAAAGAAAAGGAAGACCTCCTGCTCTGCTTGTATCAGCAGAAGAAATTGTGCTACCCCACTATTTTCCTGATAGCATTTGCATGCTAATATAGAATGTCTGCATATTCTGAAGCAGTGAAAGGAAGGAACTTTGCAAGATACTGTGCACTACCTGCAGAGTAGGGGAGAAGCCAAAGATTACAAACATTTAAGGAGAATGACAGTTGGTGCTAAAATAATCTTCCTCTGCCTATTTTTTTTTTGGACAGTAAGGAGGAAAGAATAACCTGAATTGTGGAGGGCTCTAGGGAAATGCTGCTTGCAGCATGATGCAGTTGCAGCCATTAGAAAGGGAGAGCTGTAGAACAGAGCTTTGTGACCTACCCCAGCTCTCAGCCATGCCATTGGCCATTTTCTTGCCCATCAGCCAATGTCCTGTTGAAGAGTCTGATGTGCAGCAAATGAATGTAGAGCAGCTTTAACTGGCACACTACTATTCTACAGCTTGAGCTAATATCACTTGGGAAACAGTCCTCTGCTTTTTAAATATTATGCATGGAGTGATCCATCGTTTGCTGACCCATTCTTGAAATGTACAAGTTCAGTGTTACCCAGGCTGCCTCATTTCTGGTGGTATAGTTAATGCATGTTAAGCTCAACTCTGAGAGCAAAGACAGAAGCTTATCTATATATATGGGAATGTGTTGCTGTCTGAGCACATGGAGATATGATTTTAAAGGAGTGATAATTCTACTACATTTATTTCCAAATAGACCTGACATGTCTACTTTTGGTAGTGGTCTAAGAGATTTGAGCTCTTATAGTGCTTCTAAAAGACAAAGAGGATAAATTCATCAGTAATAGAATAGATAGGTGATGGGGTTTGGTGGAATGGGACAGACTGTAAAATGGAAAAATCTATGAGCATCCAGGCTATAAATGGTTTGTGGAGGATTTTTTTTTCGGAAGAGGTTGAGTGATTTACTTACTTGTGCAAAGGACCACGAAGGTATCTATAAATGTCTTCTGTCTGTGCTTGGCACTAACTTTTTTGGGCAGACTTCAATGCCATAAACACACACAAAGCTGGTATCTGTTGTGTGCTTTGTTGGCATCATCTTTACTCCGGTAGTTGACGGCATAATGCCTGAATGTTTGCTAGTTTTTGGTGCTCATACGTAGACACTAGGCTATTTACTGGGACTCCTACTTTCTAAAATCAACTCTTTGTAACAATAGCCCTCTTATTCTTTTGCCAGTTGTGCTTGCTGTGTTTAGACTGTGTAGGGAAGGTGGAAAACTCCTTTTTGGAGATAACCACGTTATGTAAGATGAAAGCCACAGTCCTGGCAGAAGATATAATAGCAAGGAGCCAATTAAAGCTGAAACCTCTCAGCTGAAATAGTCCCTGTGCTCAGCAGTTTTCCTCTGTAGTCCAAAAGCACAGCTAGCAGGAGAACCCTCTCTTTTAACATTGTGGGTTGTAGGCACATGGCAAAAGGAAGCTATTTACAGGCATGGTATTGCAGGTGGATTTTATCTTTTTGGGGAAATAGTTTGACTGTTAGAAGAATCATTCTTCATGAGAAAAATAGGGAGACAATAAACCATTAACTACCCTGGGCTAAACTCAGCTGTGGCAATGAAGTCAACTGGCTCTATTACTGAAACTCCAATGATGTCTAGACAGTTACATCAGGTGTGAATTTGGCCCTTTTAATTTATCTAAAGATTAACAATGTATTGGAGCAACTCAATCCTACAACCCTTATTTAAACAAAACTGTCACTCTCCCATTGGGAGTATTTGCTACATAAGGACTAAAGACTCTTTAAACGTTCTTAGTATAAAATGGACTCTAGGCCTGTCTAATGGCTAGCTTAGTCAATTCTAAACATGGAAATTCTTCTGAGCCTGGGTTCTTGACTAGGCTGTGGGGTGTAAGCTTAAATTTCTGTGAGAGAAAATGAGTCTTTGCCCTTGAAAATGGCTTGTTGTTCATAGAGAATAATATGTGAAACTGCACTGGGCAAAATTATTTTTATTGTGCTGATCCTGGTTTTCCTGTAAGGATAAACCAGTTCGTATAAAATGACCCTTTCATATATATATTTTTTCTAATAAAATGAACCTGTCCCACTTCTTCCAAAACTGCAAGTAAACCTTGTATCTTTTTTTCAGTTCACCTAATTCCCTCCCCATCCCTCCCCTTCTATTCAATTTTCATGGCCTCCTGGCTCCTGTCTGTGCCTGGAAACAGAAATGTAATACGGCAAAAAAGGCATCTCTAATGGGGTTTCTGGGCCATCTGTGAAAGAGATACTGGAAAGCTCACAAGGAGTGTTCTCTTGAGATTGTCAGCCTATCTGTGTACATGCAACAGATTAGGATAGGCTATCTAAACATTTTGAGGTTTGCCCCTTATTTAATAACCAGTTTTTAGTCTCTTACTATTTAAGGGCTCTGTTTGTAGCCCTTCTAATACTGTGTTCATGATGTTGGGATCCGCTATAGTTGTAATATGTACGCCCTCATCCTCCAATACTTACACATGTGAGTGACTTAATACACATGAATAATCCCACTGAACACGTGATCACTGACATGTATAAAGTGACTCATGATCTACAGTGTAGAATATCTGGGGCTCCTGTACCCAGGAATACATGGGCTATGTCTACACAGTAAAGAAAAACCCACAGCCGGCCTGTACCATTCAGGTTTGTGGGGGAATCAGGCTTGTGGGACCCTGGCTGTGGGACTGTTTCACTGCTGTGTAGACTTCCAGAGTTGGACTGGAGCCCAAGCCCTGGGAAGCTCCAGCCCCATAGGGTTCTAGAGCCCAGGCTCCAGCCTTAGCCCAGAAGTCTAAACAGCAATGAAAAGTCCTAAACACCCGAGCCATCCTTGGGGGAGGTGAGAAGAGTGACCACCTCTGGCCCTGTAGTTCCATGGGCCCCACGCTGTCCTACCATGAGCAAGGCATCACGGGGCCTGCCCTGCTGTCCCCCATGGCCGAGCTGTCCCCCACTGCCTTCAGTGCAGAGCTGAAGGTGGGGGTGGGGCAGGAGCACAGAACCAGCCTCTTCCCTGGGCTGGTCCACCCCACCCCCAGGATGGGGAACAGCAGGCCCAGGGGCCTGGCTCCACTCCTCCCCCCCCCCATGATGGCTGTTCCTCCCTGGGGGTGGAGAGGACTGGCCCAGAGGTAGGGTGGGAGAACAGAGCCCAGCCCCCCGGCTGGCTATTCCACCCTTGGGGGCAGAGTGGCTCGGTCAGGGGAGGGGTGGGAATGTGAGGTCAGCCTCTGGGTCAGCTTGCCTCACCCCCCAGAAGGAGGGGTCCCCACAGGTTGATTGCCTTAGGCCCCACACCCCGAAGGGATGACCTGGCGGAAGCCCAAGCCCTGCAAATCCAAGTCAGCTGGCATAAGCCAGCCGTGGGTGTCTAGTTGCTGTGTAGACATGCTCTCAGGAATCATAGAATCATAGGGTTAGAAGGGACCTCGTGAGGTCATCTGGTCCACTCCCTGCTAAAAGCAGGACCACGCCCACTAAATTATCCCAGCCAGGGTTTTGTCTAACCGGGTCTTAAATGTTTCCAAAGATGGAGATTCCACCACCTCCAAAGGTAACCCATTCCAATGCTTCACCACCCTCCTAGTTAGAAAGTTTTCCTAATATCCGACCTTGACTGCCCCAGCTGCAGCTTGAAAGCATTGCTCCTTGTTCTGTCCTCTGTTACTACCGAGAACAGCCTAGCTCCCTCCTCTTTGGAGCACCCCTTCAAATAGTTGAAGGTTGCTATCAAATCTCCTTGCAATCTTCTCTCCTGCAGACTAAATAAGTCTAGTTCCTTTAGTCTTTCCTTGTAAGTCGTGTGCCCCAACCCCCTAATCATTTTCATTTCCTTCTGCTGGACTCCTTCTACTTTGCCAACATCCTTTCTGTCATGTGGAGCCCAAAACTGGACCCAGTATTCCAGATGTGATCTCACCAGCGCAGAATAGAGGGGAATAATCACATCCCTTGATCTGCTGGCAACATTCCTCCTGATGCAGCCCAATATGCTGTTGACCTTTTTGTCAACCAGAGCACATTGTTGACTCATATCCAGCTTCCCATCCACCATAACCCCCAGGTCCTTTTCTACAGTACTGCTACTTAACTGATTGGTCCTCATCCTGTAGCAATACATTGGATTTTTCTGTCCTAAGTGCAGGCCTTTGCATTTGTCCTTGTTGAACCTCATTAGATTTTGTTTGGCCCAATGCTCTAATTTGTCTAGGTCTCCCTGAATTCTATCCCTGCACTCCAGTGTGTTTACCATTCCCACCAGCTTGGTGTCATCTGCTAATTAGTGAGTGTGCAATCTAGCCCGTCATCCAAATCATTAATGAAGATGTTGGAAAATTAGGATGTTAGGAAAAATAGGCTGAAGTAACTAAAGATGACTAACCACACCATATTAAACCTCTGGGTGGATGCTGTTAATCCAAAATAAAATTAGAGCTGTTTTAATTCACTTTAAATTAAGCAAAATTGAAGTAAGATCCCTTTAATTCTGACTAAAAGTATCTATATAGAAATCTAATGCAGTTTAACTAGTCCACTTTAAATTCATACCTTTAGTTGATTCATGTTAAATTTTGAGTATCCCTGTTTAGACAAGCCCATAGTGACTTGTGTTTTATGCATGCATTCTAGAACCTACTGCCCAATATTAACTTTTTCACTTCTCAGATAGCTAAGACAGGAGCTCATCTTACAGGATCTAATAACTTAGACCTGCAGTATTTGGATTTGGACAAGGATGTGAAATGGAAACCATTCTAGTGGCACTAATGGATGATCTCCTGCAGTCAATGGACAGAAGTCAGATGTCTCTCTTCTCCTCTTCTCATCTCTTTTCCTTTTCTCCAGACTTCCTTGCAGCATTCAGCTCTGTTACTCAGGAGTCTACTGTCATGTCTGGCAGAGGTGCAGGGAAATGCACTGAAATGGTTTGTCTTTTTTTGGCAAGAGGAGAGTAGTGATGGGAAATTGCATCTACATCACTTGATCTCTTATTTCTCTCTGTTTCTGTTCAACACCACCTGTAGGAACTGGTTCAGGAGGTGAATATAGCTGAATCTCTTGGAATTAGTGACAATAAAATTTAAAATCCCTGTTGGGTGTGGGGAAAGAGGGAGAAAACCAAAACAGCCCACCACGTAAGCATTTAATTTCAGAAAGGGCAACTAACAAAAATGAGAAAAAAAGTTAAATAGAAATTTAAAAGGTACCATGCCAAAAGCAAAATCCCTGCTGGCTATGTGGAACCGTTTTAGACACCAAAATAGATGTTCAACTTAATGTAAACCTTAAATTAAAAAAAAAAATAGGGGGACCAAAAAATAAAAAGCCACTGTGATTAACCAACAAGGTAAAAGAAGGAGCTAGGGGCCAAAAAGGTATCCTTTAAAAAGTGGATGTTAAAACCTGTTGGGGAAAATAGAAAGAAGTATAAACTCTGACAAATGAAGTGTAAAAATATCATTAGGAAGGTCAAAAAAAGAATATGAAGAACTAGCCAAAGAATTTTAAAAAAAACCCAGCAATTTTTTAAAAGTATGTCAGAAACTGGAAACCAGCTAAACAATGATCCACATGCTAAAGGAATGCTCAAGGAGGATAAGGACATTGTGGAAAAACTAAATGAATTCTTTGCATTTGTCTCCCTGGCTGAAGATGTGAGAGAGATTCCTAAACCTGTGCCATTCATTTTTAGGTGACAAATTTGAGGAACACTCCTAGTCTGAGATGTCATTAAAGATGGTTTTGGAGTAAATTGATAAAATTGATAAACTGAATAGTAATAAGTCACTTGGGCCAAATGGTATTCACACAAGAGTTCTGAAGGAACTCAAATGTGAAATTGCAGAACTATTTATAGTATTTTGTAACCTTTCATTTAAATCAGCTTCTGCACCAAATGACTGGAGGATTGCTAATGTGATGCCAATTTTTTAAAAATGCTCCAGAGGCAGTCCTGGCAATTACAGGCTGATTAGCCTAACTTCAGTACCAGGCAAGTTTATTGAAACTATAGTAAAGAATAGAATTATCAGGCACATAGATTAACAAAATTTGTTGGGGGAAGAGTTAATTTTTTCGGAAAGAGAAACTGTGCCTCTCAATCCACTTAGAAGTCTCTGAGAGGCTCAGCAAGCACCTGAATGAGAGTGAGCCAGGGGATATAGTGTACTTAGATTTTTTAAGAAATCCTTTGACAAGGTCCCCTATCAAAGGCTTTTAAGGAAAGTAACTGGTCATGGGGTAAGAGGTTAGGTCGTCATCTGGATCAGTAACTGGTTAAAGGATATGAGAAAAGTATAGGAATAAATAGTCAGTTTTCAGAATGGAGAGAGGTAAATAGCGGTATCCCCAAGGTATCTGTACTGGGACCAGTAGTCTTCAGCATCTTAATAAATGATGTGGAAGAAGAGGCAAAAGTAAAGCGGCAAAATTGGCAGATGATACAAAACTACTTGAGATAGTTAGCCCTTCGCAGTTTGCTTTGGAGTTACAAAGAAATCTCACAAGGCTGGATGACTGTGCAACAGAATGACAGAAGAAGTGCAGTGTTGCTAAATGTTAAGTAATGCACATTGGAAAACATAATCCCTATTCTACATATAGAATGATGAGGTCTAAATTAATTTACCACTCAAGAAGGAGATTTTTGGAGTCATTGGGGATAAATATCTATCCATTCAATGTGCTACAATAGTCATAAAAGATAACTGTTAGGAATCAGTAGGAAAAAGATTGATAACAAGATAGAAAATATCATACTGTTGGTATGTAAATCTACCTTGAATACTGCTTGCGTATCTGGTTTCCCCTTCTCCAGAAAGATGTATTAGAATTGGAAAAGTTACAGAAAAAGGTAACAAATATGGTTAGGGATATGGAAAAACTTCTATATGAGAAGAAATGAATAAGCCTTTGGACTTTTCATTTTAGTGAATTGATGACTAAGAGGGTTTGTGACAGAGGTCTTTAAAACCATGGGTGGTGTAGAGAAAGTAAACAAGGAAGTGCTGTTTACTTTGTTTCATAACACAATAATTAGGGGTCACGAAAAAGAAATTAATAGGCAGCAGGTTTAAAAAAGAACAAAAAGAAGTACTTTACACAACACACAGTCTATCTGGGAACTTTTATCTCAGAGTATGTTGTGAAGGCCAAGACTATAGTGGGGTTCAAAAAAGAACTAGATAAGTTCATGGCACATAGGTCCATCAATGGCTGTTAGCCAAATAGGCAGGGGTTGCTGTTTTCCAGAATCTAGGAATGGGTGATGGGATGGATCACTTTATGATTACTTGTTCTGTTCATTGTCTCTGAAGGTCATGGCATTGGTCACTGTCTGAAAACAGGGTGCTAGGATAGATGAACCATTGGTCTGACTCACTATGGCCATTGCTATGGTCTTACATTCTCCTATATTTAATGTTAACACTAACCTCTTAAATTCAAGACCCCCTGTCTGCATTACCCTATAACAGAAAGCCCAACTCATTTTTAAAAATTGAAACGCTAAGATCCAAAATACGAAGGCTTGGATTTTCAATGGAGCCTAAATGAGCTAGATGTCCAGCTTGAATTGAAATTAGTTACATCTGGCACATAAATCTCTTTAGATTCCTTTGAAAATCCATTTACATAAATATCATCAAAGACCTTGCAGGAAGGAGATGCTATATCTGACTCCATGGGTAGCAGATTTCAGTAGGTAACTTGAAAAATAGTAGCAGTCAAAGGAAAGGCATTTCCCTTTGACTCAATGCAGTGGAGATGCCACAGTAAGTAGGCATTAGAAGGCTGGAGATGTGCAAGTTGTTTTATATAGCATGCATATCTCCCTTTGGCTTACAATTCTGATCTCCTCTTTTACATTCTCCTTGTCTCTTGTTCTGCAGTGAATTTGGCCTTGAAGAATCTTTTGTTCCCTTCTTTCTCCTTTGAGCATGCTTTCATTCACACTGAGGTTTGGCATGGGATTGCAGCCAAACCTAAGGTATCAAGACTCCTTACTCTCTCCATGTTCAAATTTACCTTAAAGACCAGCTCCTCTCCTATCACTGATAACTGCTCATGTTTCTCTTTCATCCTCTTATGCTTGTTTTGATGCTTGTCTGTAGTCTAACAGAGAGCCAATAAACCCACAAAACACGCATCCCTCTCTTAAAGCAGCCTAAAAATATACATGCTGAAAAACTAAGTTCACATTCTTGAACTGATTTTTGCATTGAAATATCTCCAAGGAGAACAGTCTTTAGAAACTTGGCCCTCTTGTGTGCAATTTCAGAATATCTACTGATGTTTTTCTTATGTCAGCATGAATGCTTAATCTTTAGGCATGCACTGACAGCTGTTAGGTATTTCCAAACATTAGTTGGTCGAAATGAAAAAATGTGAGAAACTTAGTCATAAAGAACATTTTTTAAAGGAAAAGACTTATGGTATCTCAGGGCTTCAGTTTTTAAAATTAGACATGATAAAGAAATAAAGGGGCTCCATTCTAAAGGGATTAGGAACAGTAGTATTCATTACAAGATATGATTTCAATGTAAACATTTTTCATAGGTTTCCTCTGAATTTCCTTGCACTGGCACCAACATAGAATCTTCTTTGCTTGTACAAGGAAAACTAAGCACTTGCCCATATTTATTTAGTAAGCTAAAACTGTTAGGTTTGAAAGCATCTCTCCTTCAAATAATAGTATCACAATAGTACAATAGAACAGGAATTTGTTTTTGAAAAATTACAAGGCATCAAAATCCTTTGAGATTTAGTGATTGACAAGTCCTCTTAGAAGTAGCCTTTGAAAAAAAGCATTTGTTAGTTCCTTAGAATCATAATCATTTCATGATGTCTTACAATTTTATTCATATTGAATGATTTGACAAAATTTAAATGTATTAATATTTAAAAATATGCATATGAAAGTTTTATTATGATTCCAATATCCCTACCCTATTACAAAGGGCAGGCACACTGTATAGGCAAGAAACTGACACTGTAGTTTCCTGGACCAAGTGTGCAGAAAACTCACTTTCTGAAAAGGAGCCCCTTTCAGTTTTATGAAGTTGGGCACTTAAAAACTCAGACTCCTGAAGCTCTTGTCAATTTTGAATATGTTGCCTGTTGTTCATTGAAGAAGAGAATATCAGCACAGCATGTACTGAAGACTGTTAATCTGGCATGTGGTCTCTGATATCATCATTTGTTTATTATTGTGAGTTTGTCCTTTTAGAAACAATCAATCTTGTCTCTGCTTCTTGGTATTTCCGTGTTGATTTGGAATGGTAATTTCATGCTTAAGAGGAAAAGCAACAGCATTTTGTAAGAACTCTTTTTAGGGTGTAGCAGTTTTCATCAGCAGCTATCCTCAGAGAATCTTTTGTTCAAAAACTAACCCTGGGGTGCAGTCTTCTTTCTTTATTAATAAAAGGAATTTCATAATAATGTTACCATGTGACTTTCCAACCTCTCACCTCTTTGCTTCTTTTAGTTGCTTATATAAGAAGCTGAAGGTATGGCTACACAGCAGAGAAAAATCTGGGGCTGGCCCATGCCAGTCAATTTGAGCTTGCAGCGCTTGGGGCTGCCAAGGCTCTAAGACCCTGCAGGGTGGGATGGGCTCAGTGTTTGGGCTCCAGCTTATGTCCAGAAGTCTACATAGTAGTGAAACAGTCCAGCAGCCTAAGTTGGCTGGTATGGGCCATTTGTGGATTTTAATTTGCTGTGCAGACATATTCTAAGATACACAGAACCTTACAAGAACTACCTTGGAGATATCCTCATTACAAAATACATTATGCTATGGTTTGTAAATGTTGGGTGGAAGAAACCCCGTATGTCAAGATTTGCATCTCTCAAGTGTTTCTGACCCAGAGTAGTTGTAATACATAGAATAACTATCACAGTGACAGAGATGTTTGCGTGCTGCAGAACAATTGGCCTTCCAATTCTCAGAATTAGTTTTGACCAGATCTAAAGAGCTTTGAAAAGGAAATATCTTCACCAGTATAAGTCACTCAGCATAATTACCTCTAAAATACCTAAAGTAGATTCATTTTTGCAGGTGCAGAGAAGTGCAAATTGCCTGGCCCACATAACTACCGTATTAGCATTTACTACCATCAAGTCTTTTCCATACTGGCATCTCCCCATTAGAGGGGAATGATAATTCTGAATGAAAATATGGGAAATGTGTGGCCACTTGAATAGTCCAGTATAGATGAAACTTATTTGCAGTGTAGAGGAGCTGGTCCCTTTTAGTGATGCTCTGGGCATGCGTATATGCCTGGACAGCCACAGGATTTCCTCATTGGTTTGGGGCATCAGACCATTCGTAAGGCCATCTCTTCATGGATCCCCTCACCAGATAGTGGTAAAATGTGTTGGGGACATTGAAACTGAAATGGGTGGAGTCTGAAATTCATCCTTTCCATCTGAAGACATGGCATGGTCTTCAAAAATTAAGAAGGCTGACTGACAGCAGTTGCTAATTCAGATCTCCAGCTAGTAAAATGAAAGGGTGATAAAAAGATGAAGTGGGTTGCAGCCCAGGAAAGTGTATCCTCAAAGAAATCTGTTAATCTTTAAGGTGCCACAGGATGCATTGTTTTTGCTATATACAGACTAACACGGCTACTCCTCTGGAACTGTACATAGTATTCTAGCTCTGTGTGTATTTGTATGTGTGCGTACAGTATACGTCTTCACCATGTGCAAACTAGCATAGCTCTGTTGAAGCTGCTGGAGCTGTGTTGATTTATAGTAGTGGTTTCCAACCTGTGGCCAGGGGCCAACAGTGGCCTGTGAGGGCTTTTGAAGTGGCCCATGGCTCCCCTCCTGCTGGCTGCAGAAAAGAGCTGCTGCCTAAGGACCAGGCAGATCACATTTTTGTGCATGTAAAAGATCAGTGCTGGCTCCTTGCTGCAGCCAAGAGGATGGGAGATCAGCTCTCCCCTTGCCCTGTTTGTACCAGGGAGCACAGCAAAGCACTGCACCTAGGTTCATAGGCACTGGGTCCCTGATGGAGCCAGAAGATGGGGAGCACTACTCTCTGGACCCTTTCCCGACCCTGGGCTTCTAAAGTGAGCTACTACCTAGGGACCCAGGTGACATGCACACAGCTACAGGTTGCATGCATTTTCCTTGCTGTCATTCTCCTTGCTGAATTCATTCCATTTGGCTGCCGTGGGAGAGGGGAGCCCTTCTGGCAGAGAATGGTGCCCCTTCAGGCTTGTAAAAATAATTTTTGGGGCCCTCAAGTCAGAATGTCGGGAACCACTGACTTCTAGCACGTGAATTCCTGGGTCAGTGTACTTTGCACTTCTATAGTACTTTGCATTTGAGGATCTAAAAGCACTTCACACATGTCTACTTATGATTTAGTTACTGGCTTTTCTGTGACATCATAAATGAATTACCTTAGGAGGGCAAAATGTTAGTTAACTTAACCCAACAATACCCTTGTGAGGCAGGGAACTATTGTCTTCCTCATTTTGGTGAGGAAACTGAGGCACTGAGGATAAAGTGATTTGACCAAGATTCAGTGGCATCACTGGACCAGCAAAGCTGTCTGTTATGAATAACTTAATTTATTCATTGGAGTTATGTTAATGAATTATCTGAAACATCACATTATTCTACATAATTTGTTAGAAATTATGACAAATCATTCTGGGAACAACTGTCTGTCTAGGGATTGTTCACAAAAGATTCACAACCTAGTGAATATTAATTTGATTATTCAGCAAGCAGAATTTTATTTGAGTTGTGTGATTGGTCTTTTAAGTCACGTTGTAATGTTTCTGTTCCATGACAGAATGGCACATTATTGCTAGCTACCTAGAATGAATCTTGTCTAGTCACATGATGATAAATAAGGTTCCTTGTTACACTTGCAATAACACGGGATCCCAAAACTTTGTGTTTAGGTTCTTCCAGGACCAATAGTCCCTAACCTCTGGCCAGGTGTATGCTCCAGACATATATTGGTATAGCTATATTGCTCAGGGGTGTGAAAAATCCACACCCTGGAGTGACACAGTGCTTTCTAGACAGGGGGTTAAGTTGGTATGATTATGTCAATGGGAGAGCTTCCCCTGTTGACATAGCTACTGCCTTTTGGGAAGGTGAATTAACTACATTGACAGGAACTCTTCTGTCAGCATAGTAGCTCGTTTAATACAGTAGTGCAGCTTCACTGATGAAGTGGGACTTTGCCCATGAAAGCTCATGCCAAAAAAATGTTAGTTTTTAAAAGTACCATAGGACTCCTTGCTTGTTTTGCCATAGCACTGTATGTGAAGACAAGCTGACAGTATCTGTGTGTTCTGTTACATACCCCCCAAACAGCTACCTAAAATAATATTCAGTCCACAAAGTCCAGAGCATGTTCACATGCTTCCCCTGTGTCTTAGGTGGGGCTTACATTCACAGTTATGGGAACAGAAAGTTGAGTTCAAACCTGTTTCTGCCAATGAGATTGTAACCCAACTCATATAAGAAAAATGTCATGCAAATGAGGGCTCAAGAAAATAAAAAAAGAGTGACATGACATCCATATGTCCAAGTCAAAATCAATTCAGATTTCACAGAGCTGTTTATACATACTTTCCCCCATTATCAAAAACTACAGCTGCGCTACTGTAGTGCTTCAAGTGTAGTCACTACTTACGCTGATAAGAGAGTTTTCTCATTGGCATTGTTAATCTACCTCCCCCAGAGCTGTAGCTAGGTCTACAGGAGAATTTGTCCATCCTCCTGGCACTGTCTTCATGGGATTTAGGTTGGCTTAACTATGTCGCTCAGGGGTGTAGATTTTTCACACCAATAATTGACATAGGTGGGTCAACCTAACTTTTTAGTTTAGACTTGGCCTTTATTTTTGGTTCTCTTTAATTTGTTTGATGCAATGTGTTCCTTCTCTTTCCTCCTTCCCTTTATCTTGGATTTGGGGAAATGGTTGGCAAATCTTTATCCTGTTGTTCCCTCTTCACTTCCACTTTTCTGCCTACTTGCAGAATTCCACTAGCTCCCTATCTGGCCTCCCAACCCAGGAAACAAAACAGTTCTTGGTGGTTCCCATACTGTTTGTTCCCTTGTGATGCTTTACACACAAGTTTCCTGGTGCTGCCTCAGGCAGTGAAGGAAATGCACTTGTGACTAGTGCCAAAGGGGCAGCCATGTTAGTCTAGTCCAGCAAAACAAACATGGAGCCTGGTGGCACTTTTAAAGACTAAAAAGTATGGTAGTCATTAGAAGTGCCACCAGGCTCCTTGTTTGTTTTGTGACTAGAGCTTCGCTTCACTCTGGTTGAATCTCAAATAGCAAAAGTAGTGTAAATGAGGCCTACAGAATTTATAGTTTGACACACACAGGTGATTGTCTGTCCCCTGTAACTTATGGGAAGCAGACCTGAGAACTTGGAGAGTAGTAGAATTGAAAAGGCAGGCTTCCCTCTTTTACCTTGGGTTTTATGTCTCCTGAAAAGTTTAGAAAAGTGACATTTTATTATGGTCCAGCTATAACCATACTGTGGGCGTGTATGTACATCTGTGTGGGTCAAATACAATGCTTGTTTTTTGCAGAGCTTTTAAAATGCTAATGTGCCCAGATGGAGCTTTTAGTGCTGTCTTTGACTTGTGTCAGATATAATAAAATAAAACAAGTCTTTTGTAAGTGCTGCTTTTTGCTATTGTAGTAGGCAAAAAGGGGGGGGGGGGGGAGAAAGAAAGAAAAAAAGACCTGTTCACCCTGACTGGTGTCAGATGTAATAAACATAATTAATCATCACAAACAAAAGATAAAATTACCAAAGTGCTTTTTTACTTTTCTCTTTAGTTCTCTACAAAACCCCATGTATGTAAGCAATCACAAACTAATCACTGAGGTTACTAGTTAATGGGAAGTTCAGCTTGAAAGACTGTTGGAATAGATTGTTTGGGAGGGTTCATTTTCATACTTTTGGAACTCCCTGCTGCCCTCCAAGAAGAATCATTTAAAAATGCAGATTAGAATTATTTTATGATTTCTCTTTATTTTTTCTTTCAGTTCTTTTTAATATAGGGACCTATATTTTGCCAATTTATAAATTAATAGAAGGGAATAAAAAAATAAAAAGTTGTTTTTTTAAAAGATTTTTATCAGTGCTGTACAAATTTAAAGGGACCCATGGTGTCTACCACTGAAATTTTTACGTTAAATGCTTGATAATGTTCCAGTATGTTGACAGAGGTTTTTAAATTAAAGGATCTCTGCTCACATAAAAGAACCTAAATAAAGGCTAGATTTTCAGAATTTTTCATCACTGGATGTGCTGGTCCTCTTTGAAAATCTGTCTTACATCATTTCTTCCTGGAAAATAATGCTGCATTTCTCCTGTGCTAAAGGAGTTACAATGTGCTTGATCCTAACTACACCTGACTTGATGTTTCTATTTTCCTGGCCTACACATTCATTCAGGTCACTCACAAACATTGAAAACAAATAGAAAACATTGATGCCTCATCCCCCCCCCCCCCTTGAGGTTTCTGTATCTACTCTTAAGACATAGGGACAAATTTTATTCCCCATTACACTGATATAAATCCAGGATTGCTCCATGGATGCCACTGGTGTTACTTTGGATTTCTGTTCATGTCACAAAGAGCAGATTTTGGCACATTATCATTCAACTTTTCAAACCTTGATTTTTTTTAAGGGCAAATTTTAAAAAAATATTTCAGTGCAGCAGCTGCGACAAAGCATATGATTTATAAAATAATTACTTTTAGAGTATCTACTGCAAATAGATGCCATAATTAGCATCACTTTGAGGACTCCAGTTATATGCTGGTATAATTGGATTCATTTAATAAGAATTGTACTTGGATAAGATAGAGGTAGTACAGTGTATAATCAGGCTCATTTTATGCAGTCTAAGTCCAATTGTGGTATTGGTTACGCCAGTGGAAATCAGAAATATCTCCAGCAAAGTCAACGGACTTACCTATGAGCATAACTGGTATGAGGTCAGAATCAGGCCATGCATGAGTCTGAAGTACATGAACTATTTTTTATATGAACAACAGGAAAAATTTTAAAAAATTCTGGGTATTTCCAAACATGACTTTCCAGATGAGTAAAATATAATCAGAGTATTTCCTTTCAAATCTGCATCACTTTATGATTAGTCAAAGGTTTCTGTAGAATGAATTTCCTTTTCAGAAATGTTTTGCATTACATCTGTTTCTTTGTATTTTTAGTGACCTAATTAAATTCCTCTTTCATTAGCTTGGAAAATTTGGCGTTACTGCTTTAAACTTACATTTTAAAGTATGTAAAGCTGCTGTAGCAAATATTTAATTTTAGTACTGTCTTGTAATTTTAAGGTATGTCAAGTTTTAGCCTGAAAAAAATGTGACTTTCTTTCCATGTGCTTTTGCTTTCCTCGTTCTTTAACTATAAAAGCTTGTTATGGGTTGGGTTGTGTAATATCACAGATTTTATTAGATTGAAGATCCATAGGCCATCTGGATGCACAGTCTGGTGCAGTTTATGATTTAAGGTGCTTGGCATTTTCCTTCTTTTAATGTTTTTACTGTACGTGCATGAGCCAGCACTTTTCCCTCAATAAATTTTAAATACAGACCTTTTTTCAAAAAAGTTATTGGACTAATCTCACAATTTAAATATTTCAGTATTTATGAACATGATAGAGATTTACATTCCTTTAATCTTGTTGCTTAGGAGTTATTGAACATGTGAAGATTTTAATGTTTGTTTTTTAACCACACCATACACCAGGGGTCGGCAACCCAACAGAACAGAAGAGCCATTTCCCCCCACAACCACATAAGCCCGAGTCGGCCCAGTGGTTGTGCTGTGGCCCCCCAGCGCTGACGGGGGATGTGAAGGGCAGCACATGCTCCCTCCATCGGTGGAGCAGAGCAGTGCTTCCCTGCCTACCTGCAGCCGGGCATCCCTTCCAAAAGCGGCCGGGGGAGAGCTGCAGCTTACAGGCCCTTCCACAGAGTTCAGGTCGCTTTAACCCGGCCACCCCAGGGCTGAACAGGCCTGATCCAGAGCCTGGGGACAAGGCAGCCTTTGCTGAGGCCTGGAGTGGCTGGGTCGAAGTGGTCTGAACTCGGCAGAGGGGCTGTTCCAGGGCCCCGTCCCCACAAGCTGCAGCTCTCCACCAGTCACTCTTGGGAAGGGACAGCTGGCTGGGGGTAAGCAGGGCAGTGCTGCTCCACCCCAACAGTGGAGGGAGGGATGGAGGGAACACGTGCCACCGGCACACCCCCTGCCAGCATGAGAGGCCATGGTGAGGCCGCTGGGCCACTTCTGGCTCATGCAGTTCTGGTGGGAGGGTGGTGGCAACCCCATCGCCCTGAAAGTGGGGGGTCTGCACCAACTGGGAGCCCCCTTATTTGGTCTCAATGCTGGAGCCACCCGGGAGTCCCCAGAGCACACCTGGCTACCTGGAGGAGATATAGCCAGCGAGCCAGAAGGGAATACACAGGGAGCCACAGGTGGCTCACTGAGCCTGCATTGCTGATCCCTGTCATACATGCATAGGAACCTAATGGCCACAGTGCTCAGACCATCCAGCCCAGTATCTTTGTCTTCTGACAGTGGCCAATGCCAGGTGCTTCCAAGGGAATAGAATAGAACAGGTAATCATCAAGTGTCTAATCAGTTCAAACTATACAGTAATATAAACATTCTGGGCCAGATCAAGGACCTCAGTCCAAAGCCACAGTAAATATGTTTTGTTCTTTGGGCCTTTGTGGCCATTGGAAGTAACAGCTTGTTTCTGGCTATGTGCAAAGCACCAGTGCAGCTCCTTCTAGTTCATGATCTATAGGTGTAGGCATTTATTCTATTCTATTCTATTTCACTGTACTCTTGTGGGAGTGTTGCCCAATGGATCTGGTTAATCACATCATTCCTGGCCTTTCCTTTGCCTTCCCTCAGCACCACTATATTCACAGAAAGGGAACTGAAGAGGAACATGTGGACTGCAGAGCCCCAAACTGCTCTATGGACCCTTTGCCCCTATAGCAGAACACTCTTGAGAGGATCTTCTATTGTTGCAGGGCTAGGCTTGAAAGGGAATGCAAGACTTGTCACTTAATGGTAGGTTTACATTGCATCCATGAGTGAACTTCCAAGGCTGGGTCCAGATTGGTGTGAGCACAGCTTGCACTAGCACCCTAAATATAGGTGTGTCAGTACTGCTTTGATGTTGTGGCTTAGACTGAAGCTCAGGACTTCAAGCCTTCCTCCCCACCCCCAACTTTTGAGCCCAAACTTCGTCCCAAATCCAGTGCTTACACAAATAAGGAGTCCTGTAGCACTTATGAAGACTAACACATTTATTAAAACATAAGCTTTTGTGGGTTACAACCCATAAACGTTTATGCTTTAATAAATGTGTTTGGTCTTTATAAGTGCTACAGGACTCCTTATTTGTTTCACTGAGATATTCTAACATGGCTACCCCTCTGGAAAATGCCTGTGCAGCTGTGTTTTTTTAGCGCGCTGCTGTGACCCCTGCCAGCAGGAGTCTGTGGATCTGGATTGGGAGGCATGATCCCAGGGGGGGTGTAGTCATGTCCACAGTGTGCAAGGCATGCCACCTTGTGCTACAGAAAAAGAGAGACTTATGCTGGAATTCAATTACACTTCCAATTTGTTTAGTTTTGCTCTGTCACGAGTGATACAAGAATGATCAGTACTTGGGCTTTCTTCAACATAGGGTTAAGAAATACAATATGCTGTTTACTTAGATAGTACAGCTTTCCAAACTAGGGAAGAAGAAGATGTCTAGATGTCTATCGTCCTATCATTTAAATATAACATCAAAAAAGCAAACGTAAATCTTTTTTTCCCTTTCGACTGGACAATAGAGTAATGGGAAAAATAAGAAAATGTTGCAATCCTATCAGACACGATGTAAAATAAATATAAAAAAAAATTTTCTTGAGGGTGGGGAGGGTTCCCTTTGTAAACCTTCCAGACTAGGAACCAAAGAACGGAGGCTAACCATAGGGCTAGTTATCATATATAATGAAGTGCCCGTTACCAATACAATTCCTCCCAAATACAGTCTTGGGGGGGAGGGGGAAGATGGAAAAGGGGGTGGTGTCGAGCAGATTGTCTCATAACAGCGCTTGGCATTGCCACTTATAGCTACTTCTGGGGTCCCACGCCTTAGTGTGGCTGGGACTGAAAATTTCCAGAGGGATAGCTGTGTTAGTCTAGTCCAGCCAAAAAAAACAAACAAAAAAAACCTCCAGAAATGAGGAGTCATGTGGCACTTAAAGACTAACAGATTTATTTTTTGCATGGGCTTTCATGGTAGAAGATCCCACTTCATCGGATGCTTTGACAGCATTAGGGTGGTGAGAGCAGGTCTTGCAGGGCTGGTTAAGAGAGTGCTATTGAAACCAATAGCTTTAAGGGGGGACCTGATTAGGAATTCTGGCCTCACTCCACCTGGGACAGCTTGAAATACTTGTGCTACAATCACTGCTTTGGTGAGTCGGTATAAGGTGTGAGGTGATTCATACTGACTGACCTCTGTGGTGATAGTTCGAGCTCCCTGGGGAATCAGGTTATCTTCCTGTTTATCTCAGCTTTGGCACTGGCATTTCATAGGTCCCCCCTGAGCCTGCTTACAAGGAAATTTTCAGCTGCTCTCTCCCTAAATCTCTCTACATCATGCTCTCCAGTTCTGTACATATGACCAGTTTCCTGACATCTCATGGGCTTGGTCCTCCTCAGACAACCAAAATGTGTGGTAGATGGAGCTGATGGAGGAAGTGGTGCTATTTGGTTGTGTGGCATGTAAGTTCAGTTTGCACAGATTTGTTTGAACTGGCCCTGGTGTCACACAACAGGCTCCCAGGGTGGACAGAAATGTCAGTGAACTCCAATGGAGTTTCATCCAGTCCTGTGTTCTGCCTGAGCTTCTGGGAATTGTGAGTCTGTAGGGTGCATGATAGAAAATTGGAGGAGGACAAGGAAAACCAGAGTTCTGACCGTCTGAAGACAGTGGATGAGAGACAATTAAGTAAATCTTTCCACTTTAAAACATGTTGTGTTTGGCAAAATGTAGAGGTTGCAGCATTTTAGTTGCTTCAGCCTAAACCCAATGAACACTTTTCTGAGACACCTTAAAATAAAGATTCACTTTGGGAACAACAACATGCTTCAAAAATAAACCTTTTTATTTACAGAAATGTTCATAATTGCATGTATTTGATAGACTCCCTGCTGGCTATTTTCCTTTCCAGTATATACAGTATAAAGATGCAGAAGCAGATGATGATACCTTTTGTTTTTTTGCATTAATTTGTTTTTCATTAATAGGGTGTGGCTGAAATCAATACATTCTATTCAGTTGCTGATGTCTAACAGAGACTTTGAAAAAGATTTGTTTATAATGAACCAGTATAGTTTAAGAATCGTACCCCAAATTCAGAGCTGACTTAAATAATGTAAAGAACACAACTGTAAATTGGCATAAGTAAATATAAGTGTAAAAAAATGTGTAAATTACTGCTGAGGCAGCAGAAGGTGGGACTGTAGCAGGAAGAATAACCAAGAGCTGGTAGAGATATCCTGTGCTACAAGATGGCTTCATATAAGAAGCTATGAGCCAGAGAATTGCTCTTATATTTCAGTGTATTGTTTGTGACCATAAAATATTGGTATTATAAAACAGTCAAACAGTAAATTTCTGAGCCTCATTGCATTGGCAGAAAGGGCTGCTGGATCATATTCTAAAATTTTATGCAAAGGCCTAGGAAAGAAGCTGAAGAAAACTCACTAGTCTAGGTTGCTGTCAGAACACAAAGCTTTTATCTGAACTGTCAAGTCCAAAGCTTGTGAAGATTATTTCAAATTGCATAGCTGGATCACAGCATCCTGGTTTGGAGTCTTTTAAACTGCACATCCCAAGTAAACCACAACAAAAGCTTCAAGAGGAAAGGTCAGATCTGCGAAGTGCTATTTGTTTTCACTGAAACTTCATCTCCCACTTACCCCAGACTAACCAGCAGTGGAATCAATTACCACTTGTCAGACTGAAACCTGACCCAAGAAATGAAAGAAGGACGTGACCTCTGGGGGAAAAAGAAACCGTGAATAAAGCACATTCTCTTGTAATCAAGGGTTAATAGGCCTGATCCTCTCCCTTTCCTTCTTTTTAAGTCTCGATCAATACCATTGCTCTATATATTTGTTCTTCCTTTCATAAGAGGTGGTCAGTAGGACAGTGAGGTTATTGAGATTAGGTTACATAAATTACTCCATTTAATAATTGAAGACAAAAAGATTCCACACTTTTTAATATCATTTAACCATTCCAATTGGTGGGAATTGTGGTAGGTCAATTTAATTGCCGTTACTGTTTTGGGTAATGGTGCTTACACTAACCGTGCTTCTGTTAACTACGGTATTAGCTTGTCAAGAAGTGGTCATGTTTATGGTAATATCTAATGTCCCTGTTTATATAAATCTGAAAAAAGCATTCTCCGAAAGGCATCTGTATTGCACCAGGAAAATCTCTGTTAGTGAGACTAATCTACCCTTGTGGTACCTTAGCAGTTGAGAATCCTTTCTGTGGAAAAGGTCCTCTCAGCATTATTTCATACTTATTTTAACCTGTAAAAAGAGTCACCTGTCCAACTCACTAGGTTAGGCATTCAGGGCTGGTCTACACTGAAAAGCTACAGCCATAAAGCTACATCTCTTATGAGTGTTGTAGCAAGGTGAAACCCAGACCCGAGCTCTTGCACCCCCCCGCTGGCCAGGTAAGGGCAGGGACCCAGTGTTGACCCAGAACCAAAGGGGCTGGGCCGGAGGAAGGGAGGACTATTTAAGGGACTGGACCAGGCAGCCACAGGGGAGAATGAGCAGAAGGTGTGCAGGGTGGATCTCCCTGGCTGGGAGGAGCGAGGGTCTGACCAGTGCCTCGACTACTCCACTTACCCTGCCCATGGCGAGGACCTGGAGGAGCTACCCTCTGCCGAGGGGCTGCCAGATGGTGGGGATGAGCAAGGCCTGCAGGATCTGGATGAGCTGCCCTCTGCAGAGGATGCAGCTGACCTGGGGCTGCCCAACGCCTGCGACCTGGAGGAGCTGCCGCTGGCTGAGGCTGCAAAGGCAGGTCAAGACCCACCCACGGCGAAGGCTGAGGGCCTGACGGGCATGCCGCTAGGAATGGTAGGGGAAAGGCCCCTAAAGGGGAAAGGAGGAAGTAGCGTGGGGGGGCATGGGCTAGCCCTGCATGGCTAGTGTGTTTTGGCAGGCATGCCACTGGCTATTGGGTGGCCTGTGGCCACCCCATGGGGCCCTGGGCTGAGATGCAGTGGAGTGGGCGGGCCTGTGTCTCCCTGTCCTCAACCCTTACTGCTACAACCCCCAACACTAAACCCTGCCCAGTGAACACTGACTCCTTGTTGTAACTGTGCTTGCCCTGCGGGAGGGCTGAAGCCCAGACTACCTTGGCTGCCTCGCCCGGCGTGGGCTAGAAGGCAGGACTCGGGCGGGCTGTGGGTGCTGGCCTCAGGCAATCGCCATTAGATGGCCGGAACAGCCCACCTAATAGACAACCTGATTTACAGTGTGCAACACTGACATTGTGAAGGGGAATGGTGAAGATGACCTAAGCCCTGGTTTTGACATTGTTAAGTCAATGGAAGAATTCTGCCTTTAACCTAGCTGCTGCTTTTCGGGGAAGCTGTGTTTGCAGACAGTGATGGGAGAACCTCATCTGCTGCTGTAATGATTATCTAAACTGAAGTTCCAAAGGGGCAGCCGTGTTAGTCTAGTAAAGCAAAAAAAGCAAGGAGTCTGTTCAAAGCGTCTGAAGTGGGATTTTTCTCCCATAAAAGCTCATGTGATAAATACATCTGTTAGTCTTTACGTGCCACAAGACTACTTGCTGCTTTTTTTTTTTTTTTTTTTTTTTGCTAAACTGAAATGTTGCGGTGCTGCTGCTGCTGCTGCTGCTGCTGTTGCTGTGTCACTGTAGCATTTCAAGTATAGAGGTAGCCTTACTGGAGTCTAGACAGCATCTGGGTGGGCACTAAAGCAGTTGTCACTTTTAATTAAAATCTTGAGCATAAGTGAAAATTGTTGCTTGGGATTTCCTTATAACTTTCCTGTGTATTTTGTCCAGCTCTGCATAAAATCATTCTCATGCCTCCCGAAGGGATGGAACAGAGTTTCTCTCCTGGCCAGTGGGGGCTGCTGTGATGTTTGAACAGGCAGAAAGGAGATGGCCTGTCTGTTCTCTGCTCTCAGTGCAGTTCCTACTGGTCCCCTACTAGGATGTATCTACTAGCGGGAAGGAGTAGAAGCTAGCACCACCACCAGCAGTAGCTCCTAGTTGGGTCAGGGCCTTGTTTGCAGGGAGGGAGATGAAGAGCTCAGGATAGAGAAATGGGTTCAAGAGGTAACATCCTGCTCTGTGAGCACATTTCCCCCTGGCCATTCTGTTCCCCCTTCTTCGCTTATCCCCTGCAGCCTGCTCCCCAAGTCATTTCTCCATTTCCTCTTGGGCTGATCTTTGGTCAGAGCCAAGCTTGGTCATCTTACTGAAACACGTTGAGATGAAGATCAGTATAACTGTGTATACTTTGCTCTTCTAATATTTCCTCTATAATTTGATATTCTCTACATGGCTGCTGTCTCTTGGACATGTCCTGTTGGGGCCTGAGCTCACTTGTGAAAATAAAAGTGGAAACTGATGGTAAAAACTATAAGACAGAATTACTGCCTGAGATGCCTTTGGTGGAGATCTATATATCTTTCTCTATATAAAATTCCCCTCTCACCCCTATGGGTGGTATGTGTCTTCCTCAACCTCAGGTCCTCTACCAGAGGCCTGGGACTCTGAGGGTTCTGCGCAGTATCTTAGCTGTTCCTAGCACTGCACTCTTCTGGACAGAGAGCTCTGATGTTGTTCCTGGGATCTGTTGGAGCCACTCTCCCAGCTTAGGAGTCACAGCCCTGACTGCTCCTACCACCACTGGGACCACTTTGGCCTTTACTTTCCACATCCTCGCTACTTCCTCTTTCAGGCCCTGGTACTTCTCCAGCTTCTCATACTCCTTCTTCCTGATGTTGCTGTCACTTGGCACTGCTACATCTATCACCACCGCTGTCTTCTGGTCCTTGTCTATTACCACGATGTCTGGTTGATTGGCCAGTACCTGCCTGTCCGTCTGGATCTGGAAGTCCCACAGAATCTTAGCCCTGTTATTCTCCACGACCTTCTGTGGGATCTCCCATCTGGTCTTGGGAGGGTCTAGCCCATACACTGTGCAGATGTTCCTGTACACAATGCCAGCTACTTGGTTATGCCGTTCAGTGTATGCTGTTCCTGCCTGCATCTTACATCCTGCCACTATGTGTTGGACTGCCTCTGAGGCCTCTCTGCACAGTCTGCACCTTGGGGCCTGTCTAGTGTGGTAGACCCCTGCTTCAATGGATCTGGTGCTCAGTGCCTGTTCTTGTGCTGCTATGATCAGTGCCTCAGTGCTGTCTTTTAGTCCAGCCTTTTCCAGCCACTGGTAGGATTTCCCAATGTCAGCCACCTCAGCTATCTGTTGATGGTACATCCCACGCAGGGTCTTGTCTTGCCATGGCACTTCTTCTGCTTGATCTTCCTCCCAGGTCTGCTGCTGCCTCAGGCATTCTCTCAGCAGCTCATCTTTGGGTGCCATCTTACTGATGTACTCCTGGATGCTCTGGGTTTCGTCCAGGACAGTGGCTTTGACACTCACCAAACCCCGCCCACCTTCTTTCTGGCTGGTGTACAGTCTCTGGGTGTTGGATTTGGGGTGGAAACCTCCATACATTGTGAGGAGCTTCTGGGTCTTCACATCGGCAGCCTCCATGTCCTCCTTTGGCCAGCTCACTATACCAGCAGGGTATCTGATGACTGGCAGGGTGTACCTGTTGATGGCGTGGATCTTGTTTTTCCCATTGAGCTGGCTCTTCAGGACCTGTCTTATCCTTTGGTGGTACTTGGATGTTGCTGTGTTCCTTGCCGCCTTATCGTGGTTCCCATGTGACTGTGGGATGCCAAGGTACTTGTAGCTGGTCTGTGTGGCCTGCTGGTAGTTCCACCCCATCAGTGTTGACTACCTTCCCTTTCTTTACTACCATCCGGCCACACTTCTCCAGTCTGAATGACATCCCAATATCCTCACTATAGATCCATGTCAGGTGGATTAGCGAGTCGATGTCTCGTTCATTCTTAGCATGCAGCTTGATGTCATCCACGTAGAGGAGGTGGCTGATGGTGGTTCCACTCTTGAACTTGTATCCATATCCAGTCCTTGTGATTATCTGGCTGAGGGGGTTCAAGCCAATGCAGAACAGCAGCAGGGACAGTGCATCACCTTGGTATATGCCACACTTGATGGCCACTTGTGCAAGCTGTCTTGAGTTGACTTCCAGTGTTGTCTTCCACAGTCCCATTGAGTTCTTGAGGAAGGTCCTTAGTGTCCTGTTGACTTTGTATAGCACCAGACATTCACAGATCCATGTGTGCGGCATTGAGTCGTAGGCTTTCCTGTAGTCAATCCAGGCTGTGCTCAGATTGGTCTGTCTAGACCTTGAGTCTTGGGCAACTGCTCCATCTATGAGCAACTGGTGTTTTGAGCCTCTGGTGTTGTTCCCAATGCCCTTCTGAGCTGTGCTCATGTACTGGCCCATGTGGTCTGGTAGCTTGGCGGCTAGGATGCCTGACTTTCCATGTTGTGGGGAAGCAGGTTATTGGCCGGTAGTTGGATGGTGCTGTTCCCTTGTGGGGGGTCTTTCATGATCAGCACTGTCCTTCCTTGTGTTAGCCAGTCTGGGTGGGAGTCTGCTGCTAGCAGCTGGTTCATCTGTGCTGCTAGGCGTTCATGCCCTGCTGTTAGTTTCTTTAGCAAGTAGGTGTGGATCATGTCCGGTCCAGGTGCTGTCCAGCTCTTCATGTTCTTGAGCTGCTGTTGGATGTCTGCTACTGTAATGGTGACTGGTTCCTGTTCTGGGAGATTGCTGTGGTCTGTTCTCACATCCTGCAGCCACTTTGTACTGGTGTTATGAGTCTTCTCTTTCTCCCAGATGTTCAGTTTGTGCTGTTGGTGGCTCTGCTGTTGTTGTGTTGCACTGCAGTTGGGAGTACACCTTAGATGGCTCTTTGGAGAACAGGGCATTTATCTTTTTGGCCTCTGCTGCTCTAGTGTATCTCCTTAGCCTGGTAGCCAGTGCTGTGAGCCTTTTGTTTAGCAGTCTCTAGGGCTTCAGATGGAGTCAGGCCCTTGTATTTTTTCAGTAGCCGAGTCTTATCCTTAATCTCTACACCCTTCTGTAGTTCCACCAGCCGGCTAACTTCTCTCTGAGTTGCCTTGATCTTATCCCCCAACCTCATTTTCCGGGGGGGTATGTACTGCTGTTCTTTTTGATCGTGTAGCCAAGCATCTCCAGGATTAGAGGCTGTAGTATATACCAGCTCATTGGTTTGAGTTATGGCAGTAGTAGGAATTGTCATTAAGGCTCTATTGGCATCTTCTAGCATACTGTCTGATGGTACTTCTCCAACGAGCCTTGGTAATCGGTCTCAGGGGTTGACTGTAGCTAGTTTATCCATGATCTTATGCCTCTCATATCAGCTGCTGTGCTCTGTAATGGAGGGGGTGGCAGTGAAGTTCCAGCTTCAGGTGTTGGCTGCACATCTAGTTGTTCTTCCAGGTCGTCTTCTTGAGTCCAGGATGTAATGTGGAGATGGTCTATCTCAAGTTGAGAGCAGTTTCCTCTTTACTATGTTGAAGTGTTGGGTAACTAGCTGTTTCTCAGTTAGTGTGTATGTAGGTCTTTTTGTCCATCCATAGGCTATGTTCACAGAGGGTGGGCTTGTTTCAAAACATGTTATTTTGAAATAACTTGTTTTGAAATAACAAAACTGTGTCCTCGAAATGAGCAAAAAACAGGGATCGAAATAGCGTTTCCACAGTGTAGACTTGCTATTTCGATCCAGGGGCAGTGCAGCATGGGAGGTGTGGCAACATGGCCGTCTCCCTGGGCCGCGTCGGCAGCCATGTTGCTAGTCAATCGCATGAAAGCCGGCCCTGACCTCACTTCCCTGTCCACTCACGCTAGCAGCATGCTGCAAGCAATGGACTCTGCCCGGCTGCCTAGCCAGCGCCGTGCAGTACCCAGCCTCTCAGAGCGCATGCAGGGTTTCCAGCACATGTGGGAGACTATGTTTGCGGACCCCGAGGATGACTGGCCTTTGCCCGAGGAGTACATGCAGCTCATCCACAGGGCTGAGCTACTGCCCCTGCCCCTCCCCGTGCCTCGCCGCATCTGGGCGCGGGAGACCAGCGCCAACTGGTGGGAGAGGGTCGTTCTGCGCACCTGGGGTGACGACCTCTGCGGTAGAACTTCAGAATGAGCAGGACCAGCTTCACCCGCCTAGTGAGCGAACTCGCCCTGCACCTGCACCACAAGGACACCCCCATGAGGCCCACCATCCCAGTGGACAAACAAGTGGCCATCACCCTGTGGAAGATGGCCACTCCAGAGTCCTATAGGGCAGTGGCGCATCTGGTTGGCGTCAGGAGGTCCACCACCAGCACCATCCTCCTCGAGGTCACCAGGGTCATCAATCGTGTCCTGTTGTGGCGCCTGGTGAGATGTGGGGGCCTGCAGGACACCATGCTCATGATGGCCACCCTCAGCTTTCCGAACTGTGTGGGGATCCTGGACAGCACACACATCCCTGTGTGTGCCCCAGAGCACAGGGCTGCGGTGTACCGGACCCGCAAGGGCTATCGTTCAGTGATTATGCAGGCCCTTGTGGACCGCTGGGGCCTGTTCCAGGATTGCTACGTGGGATGGCCAGGGAGGGCCCATGACTCCAGGGTCCTCCGCAACTCCGCCTTGTACCGGGGCATGGAGGCGGGCACCCACTTCCCCCCTCACACCATCCACCTTGGGGGAGTAGAGGTGCCCGTCCTCATGGTGGTGGACGCGGCCTACCCCCTGCAACCCTGGCTTATGCGCCCATACGCTGGGCCTCTTGACCCCAGCCGGCAGCTGTTCAACCGGCGCCTGGCCTGCTGTCGACAGGTGGTCGAGCGGGTATTCGGACGCCTCAATGCCCGGTGGAGGTGCCTGCTAACCCGCTTCCACCTCGCAGAGCGGAGACTGCCGCAAGTCATCGCGGCATGTGCAGCACTACACAATTTCTGTGAGCAGCAAGGGGAACCCATCCCAGTCACATGGGAGGCTGAGGCCCGAGTCCTTGCCAGGGACTACGAACAGCCAGGATCTCTGCCGACTCGCGAGCAGCCATCTGCGCGAGCCCTTGCTATCTGTGACGCCCTCCAGCTTGCCTTCGCTGCGGAGGAAGACTGAGGGCCAGGCCTGCCCTGCACCACAAAACCATCTCCCCCGTCCACCCACAGCCAGCCCGCACCCATCCATCTGCACTGCCAACCCCCCCCCCCCAATAAAAACACAGACAACCACAAATACCTTTCAAGGGATTTATTAACAATCAGGGAAGGGATGGGGGCGATAGGGGATGGGGCAATGTGGGGGGGGGGGTCCAGGGAAGGGAGCATCAACGTGGGAGGGGACAGGGGTGAAGAAGTCCAGAGGGCAGGGGGGAAGTTAGGCATGGCCTGTGGGAGGGTTGGGGGTGGTGGTGGCATGCCCCGCCCATGCCCACGCCCACGGCCGCCCTCCACCCACCGTCTTCACTGTGGCGGTCTAGGCGGTGATGCCTCCTGACGGTGTCAGGGCACCAGGCTCTCAGCCAGCTCCCGGATAGCTGTGGCCTGGTCAGCAATGGCCGCTGGCAGCCGTTCTGCCAGGAGCTCCGGCACCCTCGCAGCCCTGTCCTCCATGTCCGTGAGGCGCTCCAGGGCACGGAGCCCAGCCGCCTGCTGCTGTGCCTGCTCCTGCCGCCAGGTCTGGGTGGCAGTGTGCATATCCTGGCCCAGCTCCTCTAGGCTCTCCAGGAGCTCACTGTGGGTCCGGGGGGCCCTCTGCCGTCGCCGGGGTGTCCTGGGGCTCAGGCGTTGGGGTCCGGGTGTGGGAAGCAAAAACCACAATTGGTCCCTGCTGCCTGCTGGCCCTGTCTATGTGCACCTGTCTGCAGCACACACCTCTGCCCTGACTGTCAGCAGGTTCCAGGATCCCGTGGGACATTGCCCTGGGGTAGGGCTCCTGGCCCCCAAAGCCTTGGAAGGAGGCCAGGACAGTACCCAAAAGAGGACATTGGAGGACCCTGGGCAAAAAGGTTGTCTGGCCGGGGTAGTCATCAGGGTTTAAGGCGCCCTGGAACAATTTCCCATATAAATCAGTATTCTATGGCAGTCCAGGATCCTTCAACCTCTCTAGGAAAAAGCCTGACAAACCCCTGTATTTTGAACTGCCTGCCAGACAGAGAATGTGAGGATAAAAAGAAGAACAGAGCAGAAGAAAGGAGACCATGTTCTCCTTTTGTCAGACATCTGGGAACCATACCCTGGAGGCACACATGCTAGTGGTGCCCACAAGGGTGAACTGGACCCAGCCAGGCCTTGCACTTGGGGGTCTCCCGAGACCACTTGCCAGTGGTATGCCCTGCCTTGACTTTACTCTGCACCCGTTCTGTTGTGTGGGGGTGCCCTTTCTGTGACATTGCATCCGCAATGTCACTGTAAATATCTCAGTTCTGGTGGCTGGCCTGGAACCTCCTCAAAATGTCTGGCTGCTGCCAGATGCCTAGGAGGCAAGTAATGTCCTCCTGGGTCCACACAGGGGCCCTCCGGCGTCCTGCAGCTGAGGGGCATGGCTGCTGGGACATGGCTGCCTGATAGAGCTCTGCCTGCCATGCACCCTCACAGGCACACCCAGGTAGGGACTTCCCCCAGGGCGCTGTGCACCCTGGGAGGAAGGTCAGCTGGTTATTTCGAAACAACAGTTGTTTCGAAATAAAGCGGCCATTAAAACTGTTGTTTCGAAACAACCGTTGTTTCGAAACGGCATGTCCCGCTGTGGTGGTTTCGAAACAACTAGTTTTGAAACAATGCTGTTTCGAAATGAAACGATGTTTTAGCTGTTTCGATGCAACGGCGGCCATTTTGAAACAAGCAGTTTGCTTGTTTCGAAATGGCCGTGCGTCATGTGGCCGTGGCATTTCTTATTTCGAAACAACCTCTGTTGTTTCGAAATAAGAAGCATGTGTGAACGTACCCATAGTTCCCTCATACATTTCATATATCCCCCTTATTAGGTCTATTGTTGTAGTAGCATTCCATCAGTTCCAGGTTCTCATCCATATATGGCTTGTTCTGGTAGCCCACTTATCATCACATTGTCCTGGTTCCCCAGCACCTGGTGCAGGCCTTGTTAATCCAGGCTATGTCCAAGCCAGCATGACTCTTGTAGTTCATGTCATTCACATAGTCACGGTAGGCAAGTGAGGCATTAGGGGGTCTTTTGCATAAGGACCCCTGCTGGAAAGGTAGGTGGGTACCAACCAGGATTTGCACCCCGGTCTCTTGTATCAAAGGGCAGTGCGCTTAACCACTATGCTGTCCAATCACCATGTGTGTGTGTGTGTGTGTGTGTGTGTGTGTGTGTGTGTGTGTGTGTGT
>ML682069.1:13092546-13118726 GCA_007922195.1 Podocnemis expansa | reverse complement strand
TGTGTGTGTGTGTGTGTGTGTGTGTGTGTGTGTGTGTGTGTGTGTGTATATATATATATATATATATTTCCAAATATATGTGTGTATGCGCACACATTTGTATGTATGTGTGTATATATTGGTCTGCATGTGTATACACACACAATAATTGGACTTTTTTTAGAAAAGTTTGAAAACAGCAATCTAGAACAGTACAGATCACAGCTCAGTCTTTCACATGCACTGTTACAATCTTTTTATGAAAATGTATCTCATCAGGTCAGTGTTTGCAGTCTGACGCTATATCTGACTTATATATACCAATTCAAAATCAGATGCAGAAACATGTACAGTGTAACTCATGGAAACCACACCAATCCATATAAATAGCCAGAGCTCTCAATCATATAGCCAGTAAAGACGGCAAGAGTATTATGGTGGCCTTTGACTGCTTAAGATTGGAGACATGGGCTGAGGGGTGGAAAGTAGTTGAGACTGAGAAGGGAGATTCATAAATGATGTGAAGCTGGGGCTTTGAATGGTTTAACTGCTTATTTCCTTTATTTTATGGTTTGCATTGGTAGGAGCTACTTTTCAGCAGTCTTAACTTTAAACTGACGATTATTTTTTATGAAGACTATAATAAAAATAACTTGGTATTTCTTATACAGTCTTGCATATAGCAGAGTGTTAGAATAGATTTATGCATGTGACAGATGTAAGAAAAATATGTAATGTTTTCCATACGTCTTTGATCTTGCATTAAGTAATTTATTTGCACACCTGATTAAAAATGTCATGAATAGAAAATAGTATAAGAATGCCTGAATTAAGTGACATTAGCAGTCTATTCCCTGATACATATTTAAGTTTTCAAAATACATCAAGAAATAGAATTGTGATGGGATCTTTAGAAACTATAGCTATCTGGGAAAACATTTCAGACCTTACAATGCTATAAAATATGTTGACTAAATAGTTTGTTTTTGGCATCACAAAAAAAAAGACAGAAAAAATCTCAGACTTAATACCTACCTGGGTGGACAGATCCTCCCAGGATGGATGGAGTTTCTTGGCATTCTTTGTTGACCACAACCTTCTTTCCTTTCAGGGTTCCATTTCTCTTCCAGGACTGGATCTTTCATTCTCTTTCTAGGTCTTGGCCAGGGGTAAAAGTACACTGGAATGCACTGGAACGCTGTTCCAGGACCCACTATTTTAGGGGCACAGCATTCCGAGGCCCCTAAAAATAGAAAATGGAGCCAGAATGCTGCATTCTGGGACCCCCCGTTTAAAAACAGCGGGCCTTGGAATGCAGCGTTCCGGCTCTGTGTTCTGTTTTTGGAGGCCTGAACACTGAGTGGCATTCAGCCTCATTCTGGCAGGCAGGGGCAGGGGCCACAGGTGTTCCTGGATAGGGCTCAAGCCCTGCCTCAAACTCCTCGCCTTCTAGGCTCCGCCCCAACCTGGGGCCTGCTGCCTCCTCCACAGCCATACCACCGCCTCAACCCCGGACCTACTGCCCTCACTTCCCCAGCTGCGCCACCACTGCTAAGTGTTGGGGCATCCCAGCTTGCACTGGGGGGCATTGGGAGCAGGGAGTGGGGTGCTGGCATGTGAAGGGGCAGGAGCTAGGGTCTGGGGGGGGCCCACCTGCGCAGGAATGTTCCGGGGCCCCCCAAATTATACTTTAATGTCTGGTTTCAGATCTACTTCTAATTCTTCTTTGCTCGGGTTTTCAAGGTTGGCCCCCTTCTCTTGCTAATTTAGGGATGTTCACCTTGAGTACTCCTCTGCATTGTGTGAGTATCCTCATTGATTTCATAAGACTTTGAGGAACAAGTGAGATTGACTGATTGACAGAGAATGAAAGCTAAAGGTAAGATACTGCCACCCAGACCTATTTACTCTGTGAATAGTCTTACTTTCCTCTCCATAGCCCATAACAAGAAGGATGTGACTCAGTCAGTCCTCTTTGCATAATTCTCCCTGGACAATCTTCTGTACAACTTATTTTTCTCTTCTAGACCCTATTCTCTTCCTCTTATCTCTTGCATGCTCCAGAGACTTAGCATGCTTTCCTCATTTTTGTCCATTTGATAGTTTCTTTCCTCATTTGGGAACTGTCTTCAAAAAGATCAGTAATTCCTTGAATATATTTGTTCAAAAGTATTTGCTGAAAAATTTGTGCAAATATTTCTTGGCTGGTAGCTTGTTCCAGACCATTTGTTGCAAGTGTTCAGTCATCTAAATTTGATTTGTTTTCATTGAACAGGTAGACCATGTGTTATTTTTCTTTTAGCTGACTGGGTGAGCACAGTTCTTAGAAACATATTTCTGGTACAAATATGAACATTAATTGTGCTTTCTCAAAACATTTTGTAATATTCACTTAAAATCACTTTTTAGGCAGTTTCCTTCCAGGAAACATGTCTGCTAGACTATTTCATGGAGAGGGAACACAAAAGCAATGTGAATGCTATCAAAGTTCAATTTGCATATTCCTGGACATTTCCTTTGCTGATATTTTGCTTGTTCTACTTGATTCGTCTCACTACATGGTCAGATAATCACATGATTGCTCAGTCATGATTCCTGATGATAACCTAACTCAGCTCAGGCTCCAATTCAGGAAGGTGCCTGTGCACATGATTAACTCTGTCCCCATTCCACTAAGTATGTGTTGAGTAGAGATGCTTTCTTGTCCTTGGTCCGGTTAGAGTTCTCCACATGAAGATCTTCCATTTCTACACACAGGTCTGTGAGTGTTTGCCTCTCTAATCCTCTGCAAGTGTCCCTCTCTCTATGCCACCTCACAGATGTGGCAGCCAGAAGATCTGGGTATCAGAGGAAATGGAAAAGAGGTGGTTTTGATTTTTTGCAACACTATATTGCTTGTTGTTTGGGTTCCCACACAGGGATCTAAGTGGGAGGTAGTACATCTCAGAGAGCATTAACTGTGCCCGAGTCTCCATCTTGGGCGCTACGGAGCACCTTTCAGTGCTGTTGTGTACATAGGGTCAGATACTTAGGTGGTGTAAATCAGCAAAACTCCATTGACGCAAGGGAGCTAATCTGTCAGTATAAGAACAGCCTGAGTGTTTTTATAGTTATTTTATTTTTTATTTTAAATCAAATTTACTGGCATGAAAATGAAGTGTCACAAAATAAAACAGTAGCAACGGCCATGTATTTTAAGTTTCCTAAGGGGTGTTTCCATCTTGCTAAACTGATCATAGGTTTCCTAAAGGATTTTCATCTTCTTGGAAATTAATGTTTTACAAATGAAGTATTGCAAAAATGTTTCCAGAGTCCTTAAATTCACAGAACTGAAATCATTCTAGGCACGTGGGATTAATTCTTGAAATTATAAGCAGTTTGTCTCTCAGATTTAATTTTGCTAAATTAACATAAGCTATCTATAAATTTAGCTATCATCATAACTATTATAGAAATGATAATAAAATAAGTGATTTTGTGCTACTTGTTATTTAGGTGTATTTTGAATTCCTATGGCTAGAAGCAGCTCTGATGCCTGTGGTGTTAGATTGGCTTGTTGGTTGATACTTGTCACATTTCCATTTTTTATGAGGCCCTGGCGGGGATGCCCAATAATTGAAGGTGTGCAAAGTATAAAGTTGCATGCTTCAGTTCAGAGTTTTAGTTGGATTAGGCTGGAAAAGCACTTTAGCAGATTAGCTGAATAAAGCAGAATCCTAGCGGAGATTAAAGTTTATTGCTAAATTAAAATTTCATTTGGAGAAGGCCACTTAGATGGACTGTGTATGAACTAGTCCTAGCTGATGGCTTCTGAAACTTGGATTAGCTTGGCTGGTTTTTCTCATTATCAGATGTCTATTTACCCAAAAGAAATGCCAGTTACAGAACAGACAGCACAACATTTCCGAACTTTCCTCTTTTCCAGAGTATACAGTAGGCTAACTATGAAGTAATTCATGTGGCAAATCTTAAAAGCCTGAACTTAAGTGCAAGAAAATTATATCTGTAAACACATGGGTACAATATAAATGCAAAGGTAATTTTTTTCTGACTAAATTGTTAGAGGATGGAAATGTGATTTGCTAATTGATTTTAAATTAATCTCCCTCCCCCCAACCCCCATCTGTGATTTAAACACCAAAGTTATATGTATCTCTTGATTCATGGTTATTTTCTTCTTCTGAAACCAAGTTGCATTTCAATATAATAATAGATTTTATTGCTTGATGGAGGTGTCATTTTTGCCATTTGATTCCTAGTATGCAGTATCCACAATTTATTATGCAGAACATTTGTTGTGCAAATGGCTAAACTATGAAACTAAAATATGGGCTCTTAAGACATGAGACCTAAATTTTATAGGTAAAGGCTTCTGCAACTTGCTACTTGTACTTGTTTAGGCTCCAGTCCTGCATCTGGATCTGCTAGTGTGGTCTTTGCACTTACATGAAGTCCCACTTCCTTTTGCTCTGAGTTTTAGATAGATAGTTAATACAAAGATCTTTTGTCTCTACATTGGAGTGCCTGATACCCCACAGTAGCTCTGGGGTATGCCTAGCAGCATCATTTCTGGAAATACCATCAAAGAAATACTACTATTTCTATACTAAGCACACCTGTAACACTTTATATGCTTGGGGTTTGGCACAAATGTGAATTAATCCTCTCACACCCTTGTTTACACATCCAGTTTAGAGATGGGGAAACTGAAGCTGAGAGACATTTGCAGTTGGAGGAAGGCTGTGCTTCCTGAAATTTCAAGTGAAAAGATGCCCAATTGATTGAGACAATGTTTCAGGTACTGCAGTATCATTTTGGTACTCTTTCTTTCTTTGGCAATATTTGGGATGGCATAAAATGCCATAGTGATGAAGGCAGTAAAACTACATTTTTATACTGTCATAATGGCTTTTAACTTCAGCATATATTTTAATTTAATATCCATTTCCCTTTTATAATTTTTTTGAAAAACTTCTTTTTAATTCAGTATGGTTCCCCCCATCACAATACAAGAACACACTGGATTGTGGCATGAATCATGAGATACAAATATATTTGCATAACTACCATAAAATTATTTTAATGGAAGAATCCAGCAACAAACACTGAGCTAGTGCCTGCTCAGGGATCTGCAGGCTGAAGCCCTTTGTTCAAAATAATGCCCAATATAAGTATTCTGCAAAAGCAACTTAATAATCAATCTGATTGTGCCTGCGACCAGTACCACGCCCAGATTCCTATTCCTATTAAAATTAAGAATTAGCTATTCAACAGAAAAGAAGGCTGTTCATTTTGGTCATTGTGAGGTTGAGAGCTCCTATCACTCCACAGGAGTACTCAGCACCTTGCAGAATCCAGTCTTATATAAGCATAACTGTCCAAAGCATTTTTTTCTAAGATATAAAATCACAGTTGGCACTTCTAAGTCTATGGTCACTTGCTGAAAAATGTTTTAATTGGGATGCTGGCAATGTCAAAGTCCAAGAGGAGGATTTGTAACACCTTACTTCAATATTGGTTTAAATACCAGAACAACCCTTTACTATTTTAAAATTAAACATAAATTAATTCTTCTTAATTATTGATTCATTTATTTACAGCATTGCCCACAGGCCCCAAAGGAGATGAGGGGTCTTCTCTCTTATCTGTGGCTCAAACGTACATAGAGGCAGATCCTGCCTTGATTAACCTTACTGTCTAAAGCCATGTCTACACTAGACAAAACAAGGGGCAAGGGCAAGGAAGCATCATTAAAGTATGCCTGAAACTAGCTTGCATTCACACATTACTGGTGTCAGAAATGATATTCAGCCAGCTGGCAGTCCCTGGCTCAAGGCTCAGGCCATGTCTACAGTAACTTACAGTGGCTTAACTGTGCCATCATAGCTGCACCACTCAAGATCTCTTGTGTGACTGCTCTATCGTGGCTGGGGAGATTATATCCTGTTGACTTAATTAAATCAGCACTAGTGAGTGGGAGAAGGTCTTGCATTGACTTCGCACTGTCTGTACCACTGCTTGTGCTGGTGTAATTGATGTCACACAAGGGTGTGATTTTTTTTTTTTTATGCTCTTGAGCAACATAAGTTATACCAACATAAATGGTAGTGTAGACATGGCCTTAAAATATCAGTTGCCATGCAAACAGTATGCTTTAAACAGCTCATTCATAGTGAGAATTGCTTGCTACCTTCAAGATGCTCATACCACTGAGATGAACAAAATGGGTGCAATGCTTATTTTATACCATGCTGCTTATTGCTTCTGTGAGGCGTCTTGTAGCGGTAACACAGAAGCAGCCCAAAACTTAAACAGCTCCATTATAATGGAAAGTGGTAATTGTTGCTAATGATTATGATCATCTGTTGAGGTCTGTAATGGGAGTAACACCCATATTTGCTTTAAATGTCACCCAATACATATTATTTTGGCAGGAAGTGACATCAGTTCAGAATGACAAGACTTTAATTGTATCCATTATTTAATGTATTGTATTGTTGTGGGGAGGAACTGAGGACCAGAGAGAGAGATTTCTTGAAGGAAAATAAAGGAAGACAGAACAACTGATTGGCTATTATTATCAGACACTAATGGGTGTCACGTTGATAAAGGGGTAACTAGATAGCATGCAGAATGGATTTTAGTGCTAAGTACTCTATTGCCTTAGTGCTATGCGTCATTTCTGCACTTGGATCCCCTACTCTGTAAATTTTTAATCAGCTTACAGTTTTTCATGGAACATTTCACTCCTTTTTGCTTGCTCTCTTTTTGCCCTGTTTGGGTCTTGAACTGATATGAAATGTATGTATGACCAGGTGTATACACTCCAGTCTATTGTCTCCCAGTGCACAGTGTTTTTTTAGTAGACGGAAGATGCTTGCTTCAGATCCTTGCTTTGTGCAGGGGTTATCCATGAGGGAAAAATGTTTGGTCCCAGCTGTGGGGACAACCTTTTTTTCTCCAGGACGTCATAGGCCACATTCAGCATAGCTCAATGGTTATACCAGTGCAGAAGGGCCATAAGGTAGGCATAAAGCCTCAAGGTAAACAGAACTAGGGGGCCAGGTGGTGCAGAACAGATTCCATCTTTTCTTTTCTGTCTCTGTAGAGTTCCCAGTTCAAGGTGGATTCTGTGGTGAGTGTCTTGGGATGAGCTATAAGGGGAGGAGATTGACCAAGGTTAGAAGAAGCTTGATCATGGCAGTCTGTTGGTCTGGCAATCCACCCACAAGCTCCATGCAGTGATGGGTCTGAATACAAATTAAAGCAGCCTTCTGGACTGCCGCAATCAGTGCAAGGGAACCAGTAGCTGAAAAAAAGCCTCCACACCCCTCCCCCCTTTCCCAAATCTTTAGCTGTAATTGAATTCTGGTTGCATCAATGTGTCCTTTTTGATTTTGATCATAAAACTTCTTTGAACTTTTCATCTAAATGTCTGACTGCGAAGCCTTGTGTTGGCTGGTTTTGACTGAGTTCCAGAAAAGACCGGATACACTTGGGATTCCATACCGTGGGGGGCTGGCTCTTCTGAGCTCTCACAGAAGGAAATAACCTCATGTTGGAGACTGCTGTGTTGTTTGTAACAGGTTTTGTACAATGTATTTCAAGGTGCTTGTTCAGTGTGAGCAGTTGGGATTTTCTGAAGGGATTTCTGTTACCTCTGACTTGATTAGTCTGTTCATAGAACTGATTTTTCAGGAGTTTGCTATGCCAGATTTTCCCCTTGTTATGAAGAATTCATCATCATTGTTTCCTCTCCAAATAAATGAATCTGTAAAAGGGATCCAAGTTTTTCTCTTTGAAAGGGTTTCTTTTGCAGGCCAAGGCCTACAGTATCACTTCTGTGATTCCCTCTGAAAACATCTGAGTCACATTTGTGTGAGTAATAGGACATAATGAAGAGCAAATGCCATGTCTGGGATAAGTGAGCTCACTGTTGCAGCCTGCCAGACGAATGTTGATAGATTTAAATAAATGTTACATTTACCTTTTTAGCTTTTAAGATATGTCTGGGCATGAGAGAACACCTTGCCTGCTCATGCTACTGAGATGCTCTTTGATTACGTCAGCCAAGGAACAGTGTTTTTTAAAAAAGGACATCACCTTTTATGTTAGAGAGTAATACATGTGACAAAGAACTGAGCAGTGCCAGCTGGCAGGGCCTACAGTAACTGGCAAAACTCAGACCAGCACTGGAATTTAGCTGTCAGGAGTAGCAGTGGGAGAAAGAGGAAGATTTACATTGTTAGATTTGCCCCCCAAACCCCTTTCCTGTTCTGGAATGCTCTGTGAACTCATCTGGATTTATATGCTTGTATTTGGCATTCATAAACAAAAACGGAATATCTTGGATGGTTATTTTTCATCCTGTAGGTTGTTTGAGAATTGTTCAGTTTTGCACTTTGTTGTTCATTATTTCTGGTGGATTTTTCCCCCCTTTCTTGGTGGGATGATTGAAACATGTTAAGCCAAAAAATAACACATGCTACATGTGGTATGAATTTTCAGATGAATTATATATGGATTAAAATTCATGAAACTTCTTGGATTTGAAAACTTTATCACAAACTAGCCATTCAAATACTCACAAACAGTCTATAGTTAATTCCATGGTAGAATTAACTCTTCATATTTATGTACAAACATTTTGTCAAATAGAGTAATAGACTGAGCTCCTTGAGTCTATTTAGCTAAACAAAGAGAAGGTTACAGCCAGGGCTGGACTCGGGCTACAGGGAATGAAGCCACTAGGGCTAGGGGGTGGGGATGGGAAGTGTCCAGAGGGCCCCTTCCCTGCTGGCCCTGGGGGAGGTGGGTAGGGCGGGGCCCTGGCTGTGACTGGGATCCACAGTGCCCCTGCCCCACCCCAGCACTCCTGGAGGTGGGGTGGGCTGGCGTGTATTTGCTCTGCTCCAGGGCATGGCTAACTGGTGCAAGGTGCGGCCTTCAGCATGGCCTTCCAGTGCCCATGGTCCTGGAGGGCCTCACTAGAGGCTGCGCTACACACCAGATTTCCCTGTCTCTGGAGGCAGACTAGCTGGACTGGGGTCAGGCTAGAAGCACCACAGAATGGCCTCTGGCCCCAGGTCCTCCTCCTACCCCCCAGCACCAGCCTGCCTGCAGGCTGCTGTGGTGGGGGACGGAGATCCCAGGCAGGGGGCTCCACAGTGGTGGGGGCTAGGGCCCCAGGCCAGGTGAGAGGGCATGGAGGGGAGCAGCCTGGGGCTCTGAGGCTCCTTAATCCGATCCATGGTTAAAGCATGGCTCAAAAGTACTACACGGGGAAGAAAATTTGATAATGAGCTTGTAAATCTATCAGGAAAAGGAATGCCATAATTCAGTGACTGGAAATTGAAGCTAGACAAGTTCAGACTTAAAATAAGGTATATATTTTTAGCAGTGAGGGTAATTAATCATTGGAACTATCTATCAAGGACCATGGTGGATTCTCCAATTACTGGCAACCAATGTTCCCTCTAATTTTTCATAGGCAGTGTGTACAAAAATTTCTTTCTTTGTGTGTGCTAATATTAGCATTGTTGAATTTTTTTGTGTGCACTTTATTTTGTTGTGTGCGTGGGTTTCATGTTCTGTGTGAGGGAACAATGCTGGCAACTTTGAAATGAGGATTGGATGTTTTTCTAAAAGATGTACTCCAGGAATTATTTTGGAGAAGTTTGATGGCCTGAGTTATACTGGAGACTACATGATGATAATTTTTCCTTCTGTCCTTGGAATGTATGAATCTCTTTTAAAAAAATATTTATAACTTCTATAGGATTTCACAATGAGTAGTGAGACATAATACTGAGCCAAGCAGCCTAGATATTCTAATTTCAATGACTAAAACAGATGAATAGTTAAAAAATTGCCAATATTTCTGTAGTACAGACCAATGAGACTGTTAATGGCTCACGATTGCTACAAGTCAAAATCAGTATTCAGCAATTCTGTGCTTGTCAACAGTGTCTTAAGTGCCAAATAAAAGTCAATGATGCCAGAGCTGGAAGCAGAATCCCAAGAAATCAAAATATTATGAATAATTAAAACTTGTATGCAAATATGCCATAAAAGTAAAATATTTACTTGCTCTGAGAATTCATTATTTCTGTGTGCATTTTTCTTAATGCAACATAAAATATAGAAATAAATTAAATCTCCATAAAATATTGCTGACCTTTAATTTCTGATGTGCAGCTATTAGATACTTTAAATGAGGGCTTGTCTATGTGAACACTTAGTTCATGGCAACCTGGGGCATAAAGCTACCTCATTGTGTACTAAGTGTCAATGGGGACCCGGCTACCACCCATTAAAAGTTCCCTCGTGTTCTTTGATCTACACTACTTTGAAACAGGACCAGATTAAAGTGCACTAGGGAAATTTTAGTTCATGGGAGCACTGTGTCTCTACATGGATACTTAACTGTGTGGCATAATAGTGCAGGATAGGTTTCCACACTAGCTTGCTGTGAACAGATTTGTAGAAATGGGGGCTAATATCAAATCTTGGACCTACACAACCCCTACTTTGGAAATTTTGGTTCAGGGTTTTCTCTTTGCCATTCAGGGCCATCTCTGTTCTGTGTGCTGACTAAACAGTGGCTTTTTTTCTTTGTCCACCTTGCTGCCTTTTACTGTTGCCATGATATTCACACATTATGACTGCACTTATGCTCCTAAACCCAAAGGAAAGAATGACTGGGCTGAACTCTGGAGGAGATACATATGAGAAAGAGGAGAAGAATTCTCCTCCAATGACATGGAAGTGATCCCAGGAACCTACATTTTAACTTTTGGTCCTTCTTAAAGCTAGAGAGCATCTTGACTGCTTCCTTAATCTGCAAGTTTCATTTTACATTAGCCATATTGCAATGGACTTTTTGGGTTGTGTTATGGAAGATTAAAATCCATATTTCAAACAATAAATGCTTTCCACTTATTCAGGCAAGTATCCTTTTCTACTGAGCCAAATTTTAAGTCAGTTAGCGAAACCTTTCAGTCATACAAAGCACCTTTTTCATCTTGTGCCAGCACTCTAATGCCTCCAATAACTTATGTTTAATTTTTAATACAGTTATCTATCATGAGTAATTATGTGGGCTGCTCACAGTATTCCATTTTCTGTTATGTGGTTTTTCTGAAGATTTGATTTTTTTAAAAAAAATAAATACCTTGCTGATGAATTTCATCTACAAAAGAGATATTGAACCATACTCAGAGGTACTGTGTGAGATAGTCCAAGTTATATCCCTTAAAAAGTAACTTGAACTCTCTTTAGATTTATATTAAGGTGCAAAGGAGTCTAAACTGGTGTAGTTTACTCAGTGAGGAGCCAGACAAATGTTTGAGAGAATATGTTACATGAAGATCTGGTCTACACATGGATTTTGCACTGGGATACCTTCAAATTAAATTTCAATTTTTTAAATTGAAACATTGACACAAATACAGTGCCTAGACTGAACACTAATTTTGATATAATGGTGCTCTATGTCAGAATAGCTTATTGCCCTTCTCTTTCATATTGCCTGCAATGCTCTCCCCATACTCTTGCACTCTGTAAAGCTTTCACTGCCCTCAATATAACAGATAACAAAAAGCAACTTGTACCTGAGCTTTAGCAAATTTGCATTGGAACATAAAACATCAACAGCGATCCCACAGGCTCTCTCATAAACCAGTTTGTAATCTGACTGCAATGCCTCAGGGAGGTTATTCTGGCTTAATGGTACTGAGGTCACTGCAATTAACTACATTATAACTACAGCCAGTCTATTGTGAAGAATATTTAAATATTCTTTACTGATCCTCAAGGACAGTTGTATCTTATCAGGGCAAAATGGAAAATACCTGCTCCCTTGAGTCTTGAGTTACTTAAATGAACATTTTTCTCCCTTAAGCGACAGCCTGTATTGTATATACAACAGAAGTAGTTAGTTTTAGTGATCTGTATTTGGGAATAAATGTTGCTCATGTGTAGAAGTTCATATGACAAGCTAGAAGCCATGTTTCCAGTGGCCATATGTTTTCTCTTGAGATTTAATTTGGGGATTTCTATACTGGGAAAATACATCTGCACAGTATAAGTGAATACAAAGAAACAAAAAAAGTTGCAGCCTTTCCTTATACTCTCTGTCTTCGACCTGACTGGCCCACACCCTATGCTGGGGACTGGTGTACGGCTACTACAGTAGATGTACCTCAGCAGGGCAGGCTTCTTATGCAAGGGTATTTTAAGGGCTGTTCTAACCCTAACACTGTCAGGCCAATGTAAGGGGTTTTTTGGGCAACAGAGAACCAGTGGCAGTATTTTCACTCTCAACATGACAAGTGAAACATTTAACATGCACATGATATATTAAGCAAACATTCTTCTGCAAACCTTAAAATGTGCAATACACTCAGAATAAAATACTAAAAATGTAATGGGTGAAATCTTGGCCTCACTGAAATCAATGGCAAAACTCCCACTGACTTCAGTGGGGCAGGATTTCACTCATAATCTCCAAACTATTCAATTAAATTTGGTCATGGCGTAAGGTTTAGTTGTCATTTTACTTGCTACACAACATATAAACAAAACAGTGAATAATATAACATGTGCAGGTAAATATAAGGCTGTAATTCAATCAAGGACTTTCATTAATGTCTGAAACTGAGAGTCAAACAGCGTTAAGTAGTTTATGATCTGCAGAACTCTTGCAATTGAATTACTTCATGGACATTCAGTTGTGTAAGTGTGTTGCTATTTATAAGGCATACCAAAGGCTGATTCTAAAGTTAATGGTGGCAAGTGATAACAAATAAAGGAGTGATACACTATGACCATGCTCTTTAAGTAAGAGAAGGGGATGGATTGCACTGTCTTCTGTGTTTTATATAAAAATAATTGTGTTTTCCAGTATTCAGAGTACATTCACAGTCGCAAAAAAAAAAAAACAACCCAAAAAAACCCCACCCCCAAAACCAAAAAAAAAAGAGAAAGAAACCACCCAAAAACCCCCGCCAGCATGATTGTTCAGTTTTTTTGAAAATTAACAATTGATAGATACTCTGACAGTTAAATATGATTGTACAGAGATTTCATGGAAAGTAATACAATTACTAGAGATGACATAGATGGTGTAATAATGCTCACAGTGTAATATGGTAACCTCCTATTAAATAGGAAGATCTGATGACTATTCTATGTAATATCTCTTTAAAGCTAATTGTTGTTATAATGATTGGGGGATTTTTGTTGATGTTGTTATGGCAAGGATCTGTAAACTTGTTAAAATGTGTAAATAAAGAGTTTAAAACTAATAATTATAAAGTGCTATAGAGAACTGATTCTTTAATACATATGTAAAAAGAGGAATTTGGTGTGTAGTTCAGGAATACTTCCTGCATCATATTGTATAACTGCAGCAGGATACAGGCAATTCCCATAAACAGCAGTAGAACAAGATATTTCAGTCTTTCTACTGAACTTAAGGAAAATGAAAAGAATTGAGGTATAAATGGGTACAATTCTGTGTACTATAAATGATACAATAGAAATCTAGAACTGGGCAAATTTTTTGTGTGTGCAAACTTTTTTCTGTAAAATGCAGATTTAGGAGACTGAAACAATTCACAAATTCAAATCGATTTTGGCAACTTGTTTCATGGCAGGATGGCGAAAAAAGATTTTTGGAAGTGTAGAAAGGTTTATGTCAGCATTCCTCCCCACTCCCAAAATAAAACAAAACCAGAAAACACTGTTTTGACATTTCATTTGGGAATGATTTTAATTTTAGACTTTACCTAAATATTATTCAGAAATAAATTTTAAAATGTTTAAAAAGTCTTTAAAAGTTGAAATGACACATTTAGTTTTGGGTTAACTGAAACATTTCACCTGATGTACACAAAGTCACCTCTCCTCCAACATATCAATTTGTCAGGAATTTCAAAGTCTTTTCATTCTGGGTTGACCCAAAATTAAACTATTTTCTTTTTTTGTTTGTTTGTTTGTTTTTGGACCTTCATGTGAACCAAATAGTTAATTATTCAGGTTGTCTTAAGGAACGTAGTAGCCTCTAATGGATACAACTGGAATACAGTATTCTGCAATGGATAGAAATCAGAATTTCTTATTTTCATCACCTCAGTGCTATGGAAGTGGGAAGATCTGAGAATTCCCATGTTTAGTGAAAGAGCTTATTGAAATCATATGTTCAAATTCTCTTTTGGCTTAGAGGTTTTGTGAACTTGCATTAAAAAGATACACTAATTTAGGCTGTAATTTTCTTCCCCTCCCCCCATCCCTATTTTAGCCTGGAAGAGCTTATGAATTGGATAGATTTACCAGTAGCTTTCCAAAGAGAAAGCAGTAGAACAGGCACATTAAAATCAAGCCTTTTCTAAGGCAGTCAAAACTGCTCAATAACACTGCAAGCTGTCCGTGTCGTGGGCTGTCATGGCAAATTAGAGCTGACAGCTAGGAACTGTTCACATAGATTTCCTATTTCTCCTTTTAAACGGCCTGTATTAAATCGCACCAAAAGGGCTGACATCCTTAAAATCCAAGGTATTATATCACATTAAGGGCTGCAAAAATCTGCCTGCTTTCACAAATTTCAAAGTCACTTGACATATAAGCTTGGCAGGCACATTAGAACCTTGAGACACATTATAATGGACACACATGTGCATGTTCACTCTGTATGTAAGCATTCTTGCCCATCTGCAGCTTTGAAATATATAGACCCAGTTCTTACCTGACATTTTTCAAAATTTCACATTTAAGGAGGAGTCTTTTCTTCTGGGGAAAAAGTGACATCCAATTTTCACAGAAGGGTGACTTTTTCATTTAGGATCCTGGTGACAATAGGAACTATTTGACCAGAAAGTAACACCTATCTTTCAAATGCTTATTCAAAGGAATAGCCCTTGCGCACATGAGTAGCTCTACTGAGGTCAAAGAGGCTACTTGTACGAGTAGGGACTGCTTCTGTAAGTAAGCACTCACTGTATTCAGCATATATATCCCTGGACGTTAGAGAAAGGAAGACATAGAACAGTGTTTTAAAAATATTTATGATAACTGGAGGCAAGTGAGTAAATACAGGCATCTGATACAAATTTTCTGACTTTCTCCTTGCCAACCTGAAATTTTTCTGGAAACTAGCATTTTTTAACATACAATATACTATCTATATTTTCAAAACCTCCTACAGAATTCTTTCTCTGAAACAGCATTTCAGCAAAATGTCTTCTGAAAGTACAAGATAGCATTCTTATTATTTGTTGTTTGGGTTGCAGTAGAAGCCCAAGGCACAAACCTGGACCATTGTGCTAGGTGCTGTGAAAACAGAGCATGAAAAGACAGTCTCTTCTCCAAATAGCTTATAGTCTAAATAGAGATTAATTTATAAATAATGTGTGTAGGAAAGAAATATTCATGGTCAGCATGTTGGTATCAAAATTGTAGTTTTTTCAAGCCTGTAATGTACTTCTACTCTTGCATACCACTATTCTTGGATCTGGCTAGTACTGGAGCATGGATAAAGGGTTCAGCAAGTTGTCCATACTCTCCTGCCTGCCACAAGGCAGCAGACCTCATGTGGTCCCACAGGCTATATCTACACTTACACTTTAAATCGAATTAATGATGGTTAATTTGACTTAAAGCATTGCATGGCTACACTGAATTTCCTTATTTTGAAATAAGGCCCTACCTCAGTTTGAAATAAGAAAGGTCATTTTGAAATGATAAAACCTCGCTTAAAATTCAAATGATGGTTAAATAGAACTTATTAGTTCAAAATAATACAGTATAGCTGTGTTAATTCAATTTAATTGTTATTTTGATTTTAAATGAGGTTTGACTTTCTTCCTCCCAGGGTGCATGGCACCCTCGAAGAAAGTGCCTCGGGCAAGCAGCCCCAAAAGTGCTTCCCCCATCTAGCCTTGGACACCCGCCGCTTGGCTCACCGGGCTAGAGGTGGGCAGGGGATTGGGTGGTAGCATGGCCTATCTTGGGTGCCATGTTGCCACACCTCTCATGGTGTCCCTCTCCTAAATTGAACTAGCAAGTTCTGTCCCTGGAGATGTTAGTTCAATTTGGGTTTCTAGTGGAGCCATGTTAAATTGATTTAATGATTATTAGTTCGATTTAATTAGTTCGATTTAACAATCTAAGTGTAGACATAGCCATATAGCTTATTTCTGTTCCCCTTCTGTGGCTGTGATATTCCTCCCAACTCCCCTGTGTATCTGCTTTAAGGACAATTTAATTCTACAATGAATGTAAATATTTAATGTAAGGATTGATAAACAAGCGCACTTTGAAAATATAAATGCTAAGAAACTAGCCAAACTTTCCTGTCTCAGGAGAGCTTAATTGAAATTCATGGAGACTCTTAATTTCACACTCAGGAGAAAAAAAAAAGCACTTAAAGATTTTCTTGGAACTCAAGCTACAGTACTTTCTTGCTCAACAAATAGTGAGTAAAATAGTTCCTTATTTTTGGGGGGCTCAAAGCTTTTGGTTCAAGTGTCTCAAAATCCTTCTCATGCTCATGCCTTACCACAGACAAAATGTGGCCAACACAAACAAGTTGCCAGCTATCAGTAAATTTACTGACAGTTAGTAAAAGAATGTATGGGTTTAACACTGTCAGTAACTCTATAAATAAATTTAAATGTTAGTAAAATTGGGTTGAAATAAAACATTGCATTTTGACATCGATTGTTGTCATTTAGAATTACTCCTTGTGTTATAAAACTACTCTGATCATGACTTTATCATTTCTTTTGTTTCACATAGCCAAAGAATCTGATTGATCATTTAATGTTAGCTAAAACAATTGTGGAATTCCAAATTCCTGTGTACAGAATATTATGAGTACACGCTTCTGTGACATTATATTGTTTGTTATTTTAGTGATGTCAGTAAAAAGTTTACTATATCAGTTTAAAAAAATCAATTTTGGATCCTCATGTCAGTAAAAACTAAAATGCAGTGTTGGCAATCCCTGACACACGCACAAAATCAGATTTCAAGTAGTGTCGTAGTTTTACTAGTCCTGTTGGTCCATAGACTTTGGAGCCAAAGATCTTGTGAGACACCAGCACCCATATTTACAACCTACTTCATTGCAGACTGATTTTGGTTTCACTGCAAATGAAAGTGATTGCTTTTAACACGGAAGGGGCTGGATCCCCAAAGTTCAAATCTCCCATAAAAAAGACAGATACTGCATTTGCAGTCTGATAAAGCTGATTTTCAGCTATTCAGCAAAATATTTTGCTAGAGCTGCTTCTGTCTTAAAGTAGAATAGAATTTGATAGAAATCTAATTTTCACTAAAAGTGCCTTGTCCTTTTTGTTTTATAATACCACAATTTTTGGTGAACTAAGATGTGGACTCTTGGAAATCAGAAACTGAGTATCTTTCAATTTACCTCTTATTACTTTAATCAAATATGACTCAGAGGCCTCCTGAAGCAGCTGTTGCATATATATTTGGAAGCCACCTCCATGGCACTGCTGATTAAAATTCTCTTTAGCTTGATGTTATGTTAAAGACTAATGGTGATTTTATAGGGCCATGATAGTTTTCATTGTGTAGTTCAATATTTAAAATTAAAAACAACAAAAAAATCAAACCCATTGATTTTAATCTTGCAAATGAGAAGGCTCTATCTTAACGAGGAGCTAAATCATGGCTTTTACATGAAAACAGAAAAAGGGCCAGCATGTGGTGCTCTCCCAGGAGCAATATGGGAGGGAGATTGTGACTGAAAGTTTTGCACCCCTACTGCCTTCACTTCCATCAGCAATTTATGTTAGTAGTTAATTTGACCTCATAGCTCAATCATCATAAATTGCTTTTGCAGTGTCTGACTGAATATATTAAATCATGGAAAAATGTTAAATTAATTTGTACCATAAACAACAACAGCAAAAGTATTTACCAAAACTTGCCATGGAGAGAAGATCTATGATAAATGCATGGAGAGATGGTATAATCGGATAGCCTAGTTTGGCAACTGATTGATCTTTGACTCCTGGTGTTAGATATGCCCATGGGGCTATTGACGGGATGGGTTCTGAGTTATTACAAGAGAATTCTTTCTTGGGCGTCCAACTGAAAAGGCTTGCTCATCTGCTCAGAGTTTTAACTGATTGCCATACTGAGGTCAGGAAGGATTTTTCCCTAAGGGCAGATTGGCAAAGTGTCTAGATTTTTTTCACCTTTCTCTGTAGCATGGAGTATGATTCAGTTTATGGTGGATTCTCTGTACCTTAAAGTCTTTAAATCATGGTCTGATGACTTTAATAACTTTGTTGTAGGTTAGAGGTTTATTGCGTATGGGGGAGTGAGTTTCATGGCTTGCATTGTGCAGAAGGTCAGATTAGATCAGTGGTTTTTAAACCATGAATCAGGACCCAGTGTTGGGTCACAGACCTTCAGGTATTCAGTCATGGGACCCCCTTGCTGCTGCTGCCAAAAAACTGGAATGTAGGACTCAAAGATGTAGTTCCTGGGTTGCAGGCATAAATGATATTTTTTAACTGGGCCAAGACAAAAAGGCTTGAAAATCCCTGGACTAGGTGATCATATTGGTCCCTTCTGACCTTGGAGTCTGTGTGCTTGGGCCCTCTGCTTTTTGCACTGACCTTGTCCCTTCCAAATGCACAGGTATAGGGAACATGTCAAAACGGTGGCTGATTCCCTCCCACTTTTTCCATATGGCTTGGGGCAAATCTTTGTACAGTGGATCACTTGTGAGTTTGGATTTATGGGACATAATCTGGCCCATTGTTAACAGATAAATAGAATACTGTGACAGTACGGAGTCTTGTGGAAAATGCACATACAAGAGATACTCATCACAGATATGTGGGGACTTGTCAGATGAACTAGTATGTGTTAAAGAAATCAGTTCCCAATACTACTGGCTTTGTTTTTCTGGTGTGATCACTATAGTTTTGGGTGTAGTGAACCAAATATAGTAGAAATAAACTGTTTTCCAATTTTGTCTAACCTCACCTATTATTTTCTCCATTAATGCAAAAGTCACATTTTCTCATTATAGAGAAAAAATTGTTTTGCTACTAACAAAGATGATGAAACCCATTGTTGCCATTAATTGGAATGTTTGTCATCTAAGTATTAAAATACAAAATTTTCATAAGGGTGATTCTACAGCATAGACTATTTTAACTATTCTTTTGTCACCACAAAAATTAATGCAACAATCTTTCTTCTGGTATAGCAAAAAAGAAGGTGCAAATAAATCTGTGATAGATAAATACGAGATCTATCACAATAAAAGGAAGATACCAAGAGAAACTATGTTGAATCAAACTTCCAACCACTAAGCAACAAACCAGGATGAGAATCATTAAATTAATTCTGATTTTAATTTTATTTTCCTTACCGCCCCCCACAAAAGGAGTCATGTATTATTATCAAGCTTTCCTTTAAGACAAGTTGGCATTGGGTCTGACTTCTTAAAATTAAAATTATATTGATTTTTCAATTTTACTAAATAAATGTTCCTCCTTGAGTTTGGTTTACTAAAAGAAAAATGTTTTCCGTGCAATTTCACTTGTCAGACCTTTCCTGTACTCTGAATGTGGAATGCATATCTGTCTTCCAAATTAACCGAACAAAGGGATTACTGAAAAGGGTATTTATTTAAAGCTTGCGATCAACAGAACTGGAGTTTTATTCTTCTCTGTTTTAGGCAAATAAACATAACTCTGTTAGTGGCAAGTTTTCCCACATGATGTTTTATTGTTTTGAAAAATGTGAATGAAATTTTGCATTGCTTAGCAAAGAAACTGGTTTAGTGCTGTAAAAACTGGAGTCCTGTGACACCTTAAAGACTAACAGATTTTGTCAGGCATAAGCTTTCATGGACTCCAGTCCACTTTGCCAGATGTATGGGTTGGAGCCCACGAAAGCTAATGCCCAAAGAAATCTGTTAGTCTTTAAGGTGCTACAGGACTCTCATTCTTTTACCTGTACAACAGACTAACATGACTACCCCTCTGATTTAGTGCTGACTACTGTGTGTCATGACAGATGTTCCCCTTTGTACACTTCCTCTGCCAGTGTAGCTCACTTTTAATGACCTGAAGCACCTCTGATACTTCGCTTTATAAAACATGCTTTGCATTCTGATTCTAGGAGTGTGGGTACAAGACTTCTGGAATACCCAGTCTGCCCAGAGCTTAAAGGCAGGGAAGAATGATTCAGCTCTTGTGGCGTAACAAAACATAGACCAAAAATTCATTTCAGTTTGACCCAAAATGATTTAAAAAAAAGTTCAGTGAGAGGAGAAAGATGAAAACAAATTGTTTCAGTGGAACAAAGTGTTTTGTTCAGTTTTTGAGGTTTTAAAAACCATTTTAAATGGCAATTGAGGGACCTTCCAAGGGGTAACAGCTTTCCAAACCAAAAATGCAAAATATTTCATTTTGTGAATACTGAAACAAACTATTTAGATATTTTCATTTTTTTCATTCTTCTTTTTTTTTCCCCACCCAAAGTAGTTTATCAAAACTAGATTGAATTTATGAATCTTCATAGTTTGGAGAAGAAAAATTTTTCCAGAAAAAATTACATTGTTTGTTCATATGGCAGCCTATGCTGGTGCTCTCCCATATAGCCATGACTAAAATTTGATGCTGCCCTTCATGAGGCCAGTCCCCTCTTTCAGTGCAGCTGTTGCTGCCACTGCAGGTGCAAAGGTATATGGGTGAAATTTTTCACAGGAGATAGCTGAATGGTTGAAAAGATTCAGATTGGATATATTTGTGGTGACTTGGTGCTCTCTTATTGTGCTAATGGAGAGATTTTAAGAAGCAGTCCTCACTGGTTGGTGACTTTAATTCCCCTCCTAGCAAACATTCCACTAGGACAGTAGGAATGGGGGAGAGATATATAATAAATACGAAACACGTGCTGGCTGAGGAACCAATTGTGGTAGTGATGATGAATGTTCAATTAGCTTCCAAGCTACTCAGTTTCCCTTTTTTAATTCTGTCGCCCCAATACAAAATAGTAATCTTGTTTTAATTGAGGTAGTCAAGATGGCAAGTGTTACAGAGAGGCTGTAGTCTCTCTATAGTAAAGGTTGCAAGTAGCTTCTATTACATTGTCCTGGTTTAGCACCCCTATAATTCTGTCTTGCAAAACTGGTTCAACCTGAAAATGTCCAGATTTACTTTAGAAGCAAATAGAGAAAGTTTCCATAAAGTTTCAAAGTGTTTGACTTATAGTGTTAAAAAAAAAAAATCCTACCGTTTTGAAAGTTGGACTTGTGTGATGTTTTGTTTCCCCCTGGCTCAAAACAGCTTGTCACTACCCTTCCACACTTTCCATATAGTATTATCTCTTTGAAAATTCGTGAAAAGGCTAGATTATAAGAAAATTGATTTCAATTAAGCAAAAGTTATTAATGATTTTTGTTGATAGTCTGTAGGCACAGTCTTGCTCTCATTTTGGAGTTATGGTATCTGTGAAATCAATCACTATGTTTGCATGTGTGTATGACAGAACGTTCTTTGATTGATTGATTGTAGTATAGAAAGAACATAAAGGTCCTTCAGTAGCAGGCAGTTAATAAAATCCTTCCTTTAGCTGAGTGGTAGAGGATTGGTTTTTGTTTTTATTTTTGGGGGGTGGGATACTATGAAACAGTGGTTCTAATCGAGGCTCTTTAGATGCTTGCTGTTTGTCATGGAGAATTGGTAGCTTCTAAAGGGAAGGTTGTTAATGAGATGGATTTTAACTCCTCTTGTTACTCGTTTAAAAAAAAGTTCTGATGCTGTTGTGTTCATGAATGTGTGACCAGTTTAGCATTATGTTAAAATGTGTATTTTGGCAGCTGGATGCTGAATAAGTCAAGGCTTTAAAGGAGTCATTATTACCTTTTCCACAGCCAGTCATGTTATAAAATTAATCATGTGGTAACCTGTCCTTCCTGTCAACTGGTTCAAAGTGAAAAACAGAAAAATGTAAAAATAAAAACCCAACTATTGGGAAATTCCAAAAGCAAAAACTTTGTTTAAAAAATCTAGTTAATGTTGCTTAGTGACATAAATATACTACTTCTATCATGTAATTTACAAGACCCAAGCACTTAAAGCAAGAAAATGAATAATGAAGAGCATTCAAAATCGTACACTGCCCACATGATAAACAAGCACATCAATCTTATCAAGTACAAGGAAGTACTCATTTCATCACAACACAAAGCCTTCACTTTGGCTCAAAGCTAATACTCTTGTTTCATCAGTAATTCCCAAACACAAGCTCCACACAACCTCCCTTCTCCAATTTATGGTTGCCTATGTACACATTTATGAGATACATTGATCTGCCTCAGATATATAGGTTGACCTGGGCTTATTTAATTTGAGCATCATCGTTACCATTTTCCTATTTTAACCACATTTGTAGTGTTTATAGGATTTTACTAAAAATTCTCCATTAGTTCTTATAGACTCTAAGGTCAGAAGGGACCAAAGCGATCAGCTAGCCTGACCTTCTGCACAATGCAGGGCACAGAATCTCTCCCACCCGCTCCTGTAATAAACCTCTAAACTATGATTGAGTTATTAAAGCCTTCAGATCATGGTTTAGTTGATAAAGATATTATCTGATGTTTCTAGTTCAACAGAATTTCCTATGGAAAAGTTTTAGATACCAAAATCAGGATAAAAATAATATATAAAACTGCTTAATATGCCATAGGCTAGAATTAAGGTTATTGTGTTGTGATGAAATACATATTTATTTGTAGCTGATGTAATAATAATGGGTGAAATCTTGGCCTCACTGAGGTCAATGGAAAAATTCCCCCTGATTTCACTGAAGCCAGGGTAACAACAAATGTGACCCTGATATGATCCAGCCTTGGCAAAGTTCAGATAGTGGAAAGGTGCTAGCTTCTGGATGTTGTGAAGGGAAACTCTTTACTGAGGTAAATCTGGTGGATGTAGCAGCTGTGCCAGCTGCTCCTGCTGGAGTGAACAGTGTATATCTGGGACAGGGCTTGGCTGACTAGAACTTCATTTGGCATTCTTCCACTGGTGTTAGATTATGAAAGATCCCCTTCAATCGCTCAAACTGCCATTGGGGTCACACATAATAGGAGAATTTTGGCAATTTTAATTGGCTTTTAAAACAAAGTTCATGTTTTTATGTTAATTTGTGTGTGACAGTCTCATGATGATAAATAATGAAGTACGTAAAATCATTTGCACTGAGATCCTGTTCCCCTCTTATAAAAGACTGAGGTGTTTTTGTTTTGTTTTCAGTAGAGGTAAAATAATTCTACAACATCAAATTTGGATGCATCTGCTGCTTTGTAGAAGGTAAATATAATTCTAGTTTTTGAAAGAATAATAATTTTTTTACAGACTCTTTCCTCTTTATTGGCATTATATAAGAACACACCTTTCTCTTAATATTTTTATAGGAAATACCAGGAAACTAGGCATACCTACCTTATGGTATTTCCATAAAAACACATAATATTGCTTTATTTTATTGAGAAATGATGAAAAAGAACTTTTCTTGTGTCACAGTATGTTTAGCAAAAGGCCCCAAAATGCCTTATCCTTAACTACTGATAATAAGAACTTTCCAAATTTCATACTGTTATCCCCCATCTTAATTTAATGCATATATAAACCTTCTATACACTAGCTCACAGCTGTGCAGAAAGCTAAGTGGGCTGCTCAGCTTGGCTTCTGGGACTACCAGGTTTATTAAAAATGATATGATGTCCATACCTGTGTGTTCTGAAACTGATGGTCATCAATATGTTTCCAGGGGTCACGAAGAGGTTCCAGGGATTGCAATCATTCTGGGTTTTTATGACTAGATGGAGCTATTCTTAAATTTTTTTGAATCGTAACATGGGGCCACATTATGGAAAATGTCTGTCTAGGCATCACATCGAATTTAGCTCTTACATACTGTGACCATCTTACAAAGATTGTGACTAAGGACAAAACATGCAACAACTTACTTGGAAAACTGGCCAGAATGTCATAGGGCATCAAGGCCCAAATGTTATGCATATCAGCCTTGGCACTCTGTTATTCAGCAGCAGAGTGCTGTGCTTCAGTATGTTCTCACTTGTACATCAACCATCTTTTTGTGAGACAACTAAATTCTGTTATGCGTATTTTCTCAGGAACACTTAAATCTACTCCTTTACTATGGTTACCAGTTCTTTGAAATATTGCTTCTCTCAACAGACACAGAAAAGAAAGCTTAGCAAAGCTTAAGAGGCAACTGTGTGGTATGCCACATCTATGGTGAGTCAAAAAATTGTCTAATCCACCACAGTCATCTGTCCTCATGGCACCCATTGTTGAAAAGTTTACTGGGTGAGGGATATATAGTAGAGGATGCATGATCTGCAGAGAAGATGACCTAATTATCTTGTCTTAGACCCTACTTTATGTCTGTCCAGATTTGATTTATTGGAAAGGCAATGGAGCCTTCTTAACTGGTTTCATATCAGACATGGAATTTGTGCTGCTGCAGAATTTTGGTGGCATTTTAGAGATGGTCCACCATATCAAAGTGATTATCCACAAACCAAAATAATTGTTGAGGACTGCAAAATGACTCAACTTCTTGGAGGTCTTCATACCTTGCAGATCACTGATAAAAATGCTGTGGCTTGACTCAGCTGGATTGCATATGGAAAATAAGTTATGGAAAACATTGAAAATTACTGTCTTTGTCTGGTATCTTAATATCCAAAATCAGGATTGTTATAATAAATAGTTTCTCACTCATTTTCAGATCCCTGAATTTTTCCCTCAGTCTGTCTTTCTTTTGAAAGCCACTGAGTCCCTTTTTCTTTTATATGTCAGGCTTCTTTCCTCTTCTCTCATTATTCCACTCTTGCTTCTTCCACCTGTGTTACGGGATTCTTAGCCTGCCTGTTAATGCTGTCTACATGCAGAGTAATAGCTCTTATCTCACAGTCTTATTTTAACATTGTGGCAGAATTTAGTGCTTATAAAAGCCCAGCACTAAGGCATTGTCTACACTACACAATTCTTCTAATGCACTTCAGTCCAACCCTAAAAATACTCTGATTTCCATTCTGATTTGGTAATTTCTCCTGTGCTAGGGACTGGAAGAACCAGGGGCAGAGATAGGGTTACCAGATACCAAAGCATGGAAAGGAGGACAGAGAAGTAGGATGTCCATTGCTCATTAAGTTAATTTGATGGCTGCCCCTCCCGGGCCATCACCTAGGTATGCGAAGAATGTTAAGGGGAGCAGATGGCCCCTTCAGCTCCACTAGATGGCCCCCTTAAACTGAACTTAATGGCCGTTGACACCCCATTGATCTCTACAGGGCTTGGCGTAGGTGGGCACTGCCTAACTGCGAGATCTTTGAAATAGTGAAGATATGAGTCATGATCACCTTAGTTCCCCACCTTCCCTGTAATCAGGGAACTGGCGGCAACAAACAGTTTAAAAACTCAGAGTTTGGGGTGATCAGGCAGGATGGTCCCTGACATCCTGCCTGGCCTGATCACCCACATGCTGACCCCCTCCGCTCATGAGTTCTCCCCTGAGCGTACCACGATTGAAACTGCTGGCCGAGTATCGAGTCCCTCTCTCCTGCCTGTAATGCTGCTGCTGCTGCTGGGAGTGGTAAGAACCTGCCCCTGCAGCTTTCTTTAAAAGTAAAGTTACCTTATCCTTTGCTGCTGTTTTGACACTGCTCTCTCCCAGCTTTACAGGCTTGTTTGTGTCTTTTACCTTCTCTTTTCTTTTTTTTTTTTTGCTTCCTGCTTCACTCTGTGCTGTTTAAAGGAGCTCCCGTGTCTCTAATTATTTGCCACCGCTCTGTATTACTTGTTGTATTTCTTCCCCTCTAAATCGTTTGAACTTGTCTTAAAAGTATCATTGTGAGTTGTAACATTGTTGTTAGTTTAATTGTTAAGCCTTAGAAGTGTTAAGCTAGATTGTAAGATTGTTCCCTTTAGTTTGTAATCTGTAGGCTGTGTTCACACAGCATTTTTGTTTCAAAACAACGAAGTTGTTTCGAAACAAAAAAAAACATGTTCACACGATGAACAGTTTTTTTGAAACAACGGGAACCCGTTGTTTCAAAACAAGGTAAACCTAGTTTTAGGCGAAACAATGTTGTTTCACAACGCTTGTTTCGAAAC
>ML682069.1:13051186-13092146 GCA_007922195.1 Podocnemis expansa | reverse complement strand
GGTGGTGTGTGTGTGGGGGGGCAGCCCTGGCTGCAGGCTGAGCCCAGCGCCCCCGGCCCGCTGGCAGTGTTGGGGGGGCAGCCTGGGCTGCAGGCTGAGCCCTGTGCCACCGACCCACCGGCTGCAGCCCTCTGCAGCAGGTAACGAAATAGAATGTTCACACTGGGAACTTGCTATTTCGTTTCCCACTTTTTTCCGTATTTCAAAATGACTTTTTGCTAATTCGAAGTAAGTGATTTTGAAATAAAGCATTGTTTCGAAATAAGTTGTTTCGATACAACTTGTCTCGAAACAACCGTGTGTGTGAACACAGCCTTAGAGATGTTTTGCTAAGTTGTTTTGCATTCCCCCCTGTGATTCCCCTGAGCTAAATAAACCTTTCTTACCCAAATCTTCCTTGTCCCCCCTTATTTTCTGAACTCCCCCCATGTACCCCAATTTCCCCGCTGCCCCAGCCCCTTTCCCCATGGTTCCTCCTTTCCCTGCACCCCCCCCTTTTTGCCGCTGCCCCCAGCCCCTTTCTCTGCGGTTCCCCACTCCCTGCGTCATCCCCCCCGAGCTGCCGCTTCCCGTGGCTCCGGCTCCCCCTAGCCGCTGCTGCCGACTCCCCGCTCCCTTCTGCACCCCCCCGTGCTGCCGCTTTCCACGGCTCCGGCTACCCCCAGTCGCTGCTGCTGCGGCTTCCTAGCCGCTGCTGCCGACTCCCCACTCCTGTGGCGCCCCCCTTGCAGCCACTTCCCGTGGCTGCCGGCTCCCATGGCCCCGGCTCCCTTCCCTGCCACAACTCCCACGGCTCCTGCTCCCCTTTTTCTTTTCTTTTTTTTCCTTTTCTTCCGCCGCCGCTTCCACAGCCCTCTTCCTTGCCACTCAGCCCCCCCACTTGCCCCTCTTCTTCTTTGAGTCCCTCCAACCTCAAAACCCCTGCTCCCCCGCTTGTCTCCACTCTTCTCTGCCACTGCGGCATACTGAGTTGTATGGAACCCCCTTCTCTTATATGGTATTGGAAAATCTGTTGAGTTACTGTAAGTAGGTTTATAGCTGCAAGTCAGGTTAGTTGAGAATTCTCATTGTCCCCCAACCTGTTCCACTCCACAAAGTTGAGCACCTCACAACACCTCATTAAAAAGCCGCAACAAACACCACACACACACACTCCCCATCACCCACTTGACATCAACACCCATTTTAATAAAGATTAAAGTGTACCCCGCTTGTACAGTAATTGACACCCCCCCAAGATCCCCAAATTATTGAACCTGCTGGCAGGGTCATAGGAAAAGGAAGACATTGGAGGACACATGGAGAAAATCTAGTATTAGTATAATGCTCATTACCATAATATGTCATGGAAAATGGGTAATGATTCATGAATGCATCATTAAAATTGTGCAAAGTCATGTGTTTTTAAAAATTATTTTAAAATAAAAATTACCAAAATGTTTTCTTTTACTGAAACCTGGATTTTTTCAGTAAATGAAAGTTTTTCATGCTCCTTTCATTAATGTTCATGAGACTAAAAAAAGTTAAAAAACGAAATTTGCAAATATAAACTTGAAAAGTGCCTTAAAAAGTTAAAAAAAAAAAATCTAATTTGCCTGTCATTTTTCATTTTCCACAGCAGCCCATTTTACAATTTTTAAAAAATTGTCCTGAATTGTTTCTAACCAGTTCTAATATGCCTCTTTGTTTGTTTTTACTTTACTGGTCCCTGTTAGTAATTTTATTCATAGTGTTCTTTATTATCCTTCATTTTTAGTATTTGCTTTCTTTTCTTCCCCAATTTAGCCCTCTTGTGGGGAGCAACAGGCCAAAAATCAAAGCACCAAAGACAGAACTCAAACACATGAGTGACCCTGGCCATGTCTTACACTCCTCTGCTTTTATTTTCCTCCCATTCTGTAATGTCCCCCATCTTCAAAGCATCTGACAAAGTGGGATTTTTTCCCACAAAAGCTCATGCAATAAATAAAGTTGTTAGTCTTTAAGTGCCACTGGACTCCTTGGTACTTTTGCCATAGCCCAGGACAAGTCTGAATTGCAATCTCAGGATGTAGGTGGCTGCAGCTTGGGTACCTCATTAGCTCTCAGGATCCAGACAGGTCACAGGTGTACGGTACTTACCACACAGACAGCAAGGAAGCCAGGGCAGGGGCAGGAACGGACCAACGGCAGGAACTCACAACTAGGGAGTGAGCCTGCCTGGGGTTGGAGGTTAAATGGCACCAGCCCCAACAAGAGGGGAGACGCTCTCCACACACCTCTCCGGCCGGTAGGGGTGGGACCTCCCCAGGCCAGATGCTGGGAAAAGAAGGAAGGGAGGGGAGAAGAGAGGAGGGGAGGAGAGGGATGGTCAGGCTTGCTCCTGGCCACTGCAGCCCCCTGAGCTGGCAGGGGAATCTGCTGGGCTTGGCATGCTCATGCCTCCATCTATTTTTAGACTGCTGCCCTGGTGTCCAGCAAAATGCTGAACAAAAACGGCTTTTTTTTTTTTTTTTTTTGAAATGCCCGGAGGACAGAGGACAGGAGGGCAAAAAGGAGGATATGTCCTCCTTTTGCCGGACATCTGGTAACCCTAGGCATAGAGGGATTCCTGTTAAACAAGGTGAATCAGCTGAGGGATGATTAGGTAAATTCATGAAAAGATCTAGGGTGAAATCTTAGTTCTATTTAAATCAATGCCAATTTTGCCATTGACTTTAATGGGGCCAGGATACCATCCATGACTCCTATGAGAAAGTTCTTCACTCAAAAATCTCACTTGATCACATCCTCCCAGGCAATGTGACAGTGAAGACTTAGACTGTTTATGCTGCAGGCCATTAGAGCTTCTCATACCTCAGGTGACTTTATGGATATCTTATCTGACAAATTGGAGTTAAATGCATGTTGAAAAATGATTTTCTACTGTCAGAGCTCATTAGGTTTTATGCACAAAACAAAATCATTATTCAGAAATTTCATATTGCTTTACTAAAGTGGGCATCTATTGAATACCCTCAATGCAATTCTTCCTTCTAATATGGTAATTCGTTATCTGTATTTAATTATCTGCAAGGTGAAAGGTTGCTGGGCAGAGTTGTTCAGCAGTTGCCCAATGGAAATTTTTAAGTACTTTCACTCTGGGTCTGCTGTCTTTACAAATCAATCTTCCTACTAATGACAACCAATACTTTCATATGTGATTACAAACTAGCTCCATCTTTTCATGAGCCGAGACTCTTTGGAATCATATGTATTGATCTTTTTAATAGAAGTCAAGAAAAATGAAATTACCGTGGCTTCTTGTAGCAAAACTATGACAAATGGGAACTTGGAAAGTTATAGAAGAAATATTTTTCCTGCTGTAGATTATTTTAATCACTAAAAATGATGGTCTTTTTAATAATGTTTGTCTTTCCATTATGCACATTTGCAGCAAAGCCAGAAATTATTTTTATATTACTTTTATGTTACCACATTTGAGCAAAGACATGTCAGAACTACTTGCTGGTAAACTCAGGTAATTCTAAAGAAGATATGTGCAGATTTGTATTTTGTTGGCATCTGTAGCAAATTCAGAACAATTAAAGGCCCACTGATAAGTACTTACTTGTTTTTTGTATATATTTTACCTTTCATTGCTTGTAATACTCTCTTGCAACTTCAAAAAGCATATTTCCCCACTAACTTTGTTTTTTTCCCCACACTGTTGCCCACCAGTTTCCTCCTCCTTTATTTCACTAGAAACAAAATTAATTGATTTAGATTTCATTTCTTCCCCCTTATTTGTAAACCAAGGACTTAATCCTTTAGTCTTCACGCAGCAAAACTCCTTTTGCATTCAAAGTGCTAAGAACTGTAGGACTGGGCCCTAGTATTAGACTATGCTATAAATATAGTTCGTACACCTCTGCAAATAAAATTTTTCTATCTTAATTTCTCATTTGTGTGTTGGCTGGATGACCAGATAAACCATACTGAAGGTCCTACATCAATTGTAGTGATTCCAATAAAACAAATTTTTATGACCAGTTAGTGGATTGAGAGGAATCTCAGTGGCATAGTAGCAGGCCAAATAATATGACCAAATTCTGAGTTGTGCAAAGAATATATAAATTCCCATTGACCTTAATGGTAGTCAAAGGTAGCAACCAGTTAGGATATGGAGTTCAATATTTATAATATGGAAACATTTCTAATCAGATTGTAATAATTTTATGAATTATGTTTGAGGATTAAGCTATTTTAAAGTGACCTTTTATATTTGATATAGATTGTGATGTTTTGCAGGTGGAATGTATCAGGTGAGACCATCCTGTGACATTCTGTGTCAAGGTACAGAAAGTACACTATTCCCAAGCTATATTAGAGAAGCCCCTGTTAAAAAGAGCTTATTGCTAATAATTGCTGTGGTTATCTTTAATTATTTTCATAGCAAATAGTGAAAGGTGATTCAGGGTGTTCTGAAACCATCTATACAAAATAAGTATAGCAAAGTTTTCTGTATCTATTTTAGGCTTCATTTCTGCAAGCACTTACACACGTGAATAACTTCACACATGTGGGTTGTCCTATTAAGATTCAGTGAGAATATTCACATCTGTGAAGTTACTCACATTCAGAAGTGTTTGCAGAATTGGAGTCCAAGCCATTTATTATATCTGACATGGAAAAGTCAAGTTGCTCTGACTGGCCAGTTTTAGTTACAAAACAAATGACGGGGGGGGGGGGGTGCATATTGGCTTGTTTTGAGCTGTAGGAACTCATTTTTTGGCCTGTTTTAATGCTGCATATAATTTCGGCATGCTGTAAGATAATAAATAATGAAATTCTGTGAAATGTTATTTTTGTCAGTGTTTTCTCTTAGCACAAATCGGACACTAGCTCCTTATTCTATGCTTATTGAGGGAAAAAAACATAATTACAGTACAAGAGGAACACTGATGTTCCTTCTTCCTATTTATGTCAGTTCAGTGACCTTCTGCTACACATCTGTTCTGACTACAGGATATTTTCCTACCTTTCCTGGTAGAATATATATAATGCAATGTATTACAATGTCACATTAGATAGGTATGAAATATTACTTCAAACCATCTGAGGAAGTGGGATTTTGTCCCATGAAAGCTCATGCAATAAATAAATCTGTTAGTCCTTAAATCCCACAAGACTCCTTGCTTTTTTTTAGTTCTATTGTAGTGTCTCAATCCTACAGACTTTTTGGCTACATCTAGACAGTACAAAAACTGAAAAGAAACAAAGAAACCAAACAGAAAACCCTCCCAAAACTGCCAAGAACATGCAGCAGAGAGTCTCAGAACTTGGTCAACTGTATTGGGATAGTGCAGACCTTGATAAATATGCTGTCCATGTAGGGAACATCCCCAAAACAAAGGTGTATAGTTGTACTGCAGCACTTCAGAATGCCCTTGCTGGGGGGGAAAAAAAAAACCCACCACCAGTTTTGGTGGTGCTGTAGCATGAAAAAGACTTTCTGCTACCAAAAAAAGCCACTACCCAGGGTGCTTTTGGCAGTGGGCGGGGGGAGGAAGGGAGCCATGAGGCTGAAAGTGTCAGTGGCAATTTTTATAGGTGCCAAGGGTGTTCTGTGTCTTAAGTACTGCAGAGCAGTTAGGTGCCATGGTTAAATTTGTGGGCACCATGCTGGCCTGGAGTTTGGGATGTGTTGAGCCCTAGGCTCGTGGTACTGGGCTATAAATAGTATCATGGATGTTCAGGCTCAGACTGGAGTGCAGCTGTGATGGAGATTCTCAGAACCCTTTTCCAGCCTGACCCTGAATGTATGTTTGTTTGGGGGTTTTTTGGCTGTGTAGCTGTTCACAGATACATGAGTGATTTTTACTCTTGTGAATAGTTCTGCTGAGCTGAAAGGATCTATTTGCATGAGTAAAATTACTCATACACAAGTTTTTGTTGGATCCTTGAAATAGTCATTATTTGCTTGAGAAGTCTGAACTGAAATCAGTGTTGGTATTTGAGTCAGTAGGGAATACTTGCATGTACAAGGGTATGCAGCATTTTGTCTCATTTTGAGTTTTTAAACCTTTTTACCTAACTAATTCAAACCTTTGGGGCTTAATCCTGAAAACTCTTATTTGTATGCATAATCCTTATGCATGTGTAGGAAAAAGTTTACAGGATCTGCCTTGAGATAGTTTTCCCAGAGTGATTCAGTTTATAAATTTAACAAAGAAAGGAAGAGTGTGCTACTTATTAGGGATAAAAGAATAACCAAAAACTAAGATTAGGTCAGAAGCTAAAATGAGGAAAGAGCAAGTTAAAAATAACTTGGACAAGTTAAATGCCTTCAAGTCACTGGGACCTTATGATATGCACCCTAGAGTACTCAAGGAGTTGACTCTGGAGATATCTTAGCCATTAGCTATTATCTTTGAAAAATCATGGAAGGTGGGTGAGGTCCCAGAGGGCTGGAAAAGGGCAAATATAATGCCCTTCTACAAAAAAGGAAATAAGAGCTATCCAGGGAATTATAGACTACTCAGTTTAACCTCTGTACTGGGAAAAAATAATGGAACAGATAATTAAGGAGTCCATTTGCAAACATCTAGAAGAGCATAAGGTGCTTAGGGCTAGTCAGCATGGATTTTTCAAAAACAAATTATGTCAAACCAACTTGATAGCTTTCTATGACATAGTAACGAGCCTTGTGCATAGAGGGGAAGTGGTAGATGTGGTATATCTGGAATTAAATAAGGCATTTGATAACTGTCTCGCATCACTTTCTTTTTAATAAACTGGGGAGGTACAAACTAGATGGAGGTACTATAAGATGGGTGAAAAACTGGTTGGATAACCACTCCCAGAGAGTACTTATCAACAGTTCATATTTAGGCTGGAAGGACATAACGATGAGGGTGCCACAGGATCTGTCCTGAGTCCGGCTTTTTTCAACAGTTTTATCAATGACTTAGATGATGGCATAGAGAGCAAACTTATAAAGTTGCCAAACTGGGAGGGGTTGCAAGTGCTTTGAATGATAGGAGCACAATTCAAAATGATTTGGACAAACTGGTGAAATGGTCTGAGACAAACAGAATGAAATTCAATAAAGATAAGTGCCAAGTACTGCACTTTAGATTGAACAACCCATTGCACACATGCAAAATGGGCAGTGACTGGCTAGGAAGGAGTACTGCAGAGAGGGATCTGGGTGTAATAGTGCATCACAAGCTAAATATGAGCAGAGGTTAAAGTAAGCCGGAACAGTGTTCCAGGGTCCACTATTTTTAGGGGCTTAGCATTCCTGCACCCCTAAAATAGAAAATGGACCCAGAACTCTGTGTTCCAGGGCCCGCTATTTAAAAGTAGTGGGCACTGGAATACAACATTCCAGTTCCATTTTCTATTTCTTGGGTCCTCCTGAATGTGGAGACCCAAAAAATAACAGGCCCTGGAATGCCATTTTAAATCTCCCTCCCTGAGCTGGTTCTCAATGAGCATGCTCAGAGCCTCTGAGCATGCTCAGTCAGAACTGGCCCAAGGCCAGAGCCTCAGCCTGGGGTGGGGTCAGGGCCAGGACTGCTTGGCACTGCGGCCAGGTAAGGGAACCCTGGGGGGGGTATTCAGGAGCAGGTGAGCTGGCCCACCTGGGAAAGGGCATGGCGGGGAGGGGGTTGGTCTGGGGCATCAGGGGAAGGTGGCATGGCATGGAGGTAGGTTGGGGGGGACCAGTGGCCAGACATGGGCTGCAAGCAGTAGTTGGGGTGGGAGGCAGGAGCTGGGGTGGGGGGCTGGCATTTGGGGATAGGAGCTGGAGGGGTGGGGGGCAGGAGCTGGGGTGGGGGTAGGTGCAGAGGGGATGTAGCTGGGGTGGTGGGGCAGGTGTGTGGGGAGCAGTAGCTGGGGTGGGAGCAGGCATGGGGGGGCTGTAGCTGGGGGAGGACTGTAGCTGGGGTGGGGGTTGGTGTTTGGAGAGCAGTAGCTGAGATGGGGGCACACATTTGGGGGGCAGTAGCTGGGGTGCATGAGGGAGGCCCAGACTGGCATGAGGGGGGCCCGCCAATTTAGGAGGGTTTTGGGCCCCCCCAAATTATACTTTAACCGTGAATATGAGTCAGCAGTGTAATACTGTTGCAAAAAAGCCAATGCCATTCTGGGGTGTATTAACAACAATATTGTGAGTAAGACATGAGAAGCGATTCTTCCACTCTACTCTGCACTGATTAGGCCTCAGCTTGAGTACTGTGTCCAGTTTTGGGTGCCTTATTTCAAAAAGGATGTGGGGAAACTGGAGAAAGTCCAGAGAAGAGCAACAAAAATGATTAGAGGTCTGGAGCATTTGACCTGTGAGGGAAGATTGAAAGAGATGGGTTTGTTTCATCTAGAAAAAAGGAGACTGAGAGGGGATGTGATGATAGTTTTCAAATACCTAAAAGGTTGTTACGAGGAAGAAGGAGAAAAATTATTCTTCTTAATCACAGATGTTAGGAGAAGATGCAATGGGCTTATATTACAGCAAGGGAGGTTCAGCCTAGACATTAGGAAAAAATTCCTAACTGTCAGGGTGATTAACCACTGGAATAAGTTTTGCCTTTGTGTATTGTGGAATCTCCTAGATTGGAGGTTTCTGAGAACAGGTTAGACAGACACCTGTCAGGGATGGTTCATGGGGATACTTACTTGGTCCTGCCATGAGTGTAGGGAACTGGGCTAGATGACCTGTCATGATCCCTTCCAGTTTCTATGATTCTATAAGCATGCATAAGTGGGTGGTCCAGAAGGGGAATGTAGTACTTTCAATATATTATGTCATATATTATTACATCTGATATTTTTTTCTCCTGTTCTTTCTCTATCTTCTTTCAAAGTCAGTCTTTCTAGTTTCTTCCATTCTCTTAGAACCATAGAATTGGACCATGAGAGGTTATCAAGTCCAGTCCCCAGCACCCATGGCAAGACTGACTACCCTCTTAAACCATCCCTGACAGGTGCTTGTCTAACCTGCTCTTAAAAACTTCCAATGATGAAGATTCCACAGCCTGCCTAGGCAACTTATTCCATTGGTTAATCACCTTGACAGTTAGGAATTTTTTTCTAAAGTCCAACCTAAAGCTCCCTTGCTGTAATTTCAGCCCACTGCTTGTCCTATCATCGACAGTTAAGGAGAACAATTTTTCTCTTTTTCCTACTCAGTAAAAATATGAGCCTCTTCCTTAGCAAGGTTAAGAACAAGAGTAGCAATCTCTTTGCATTCACTGTTGTGAGGCACAATTTTGCTTCTCACTTCAAACCTGTGCATTTACACAGCACTTTATAAGTATACCTGAGTTGCTGTTAGAAAGTCAGCATTGCCTTGTAGGTAGCACACAGTGGCACCTAAAATATCACAGTTATTTTATTTCCTTTTTGAACTATAGAAAGAAACTGTTATCTCAGGTGCCACTTATGCGGTAATTTTTGACTAAATTAGCCAAGGTATAATAAGACATTCTCTTATTCTGCTGAGTTTAATGAAAAGCAGACAGGTTAATGAAGAATGAGAACTATGGAACAATAATTCTGGGTAGAACAACTACTGTGGAAGGGGTAATAGGTAATATTATTGGAAAACATAAATACTAAGTAGGGATTTGAAGGAAGAAAGGAGAGGGAGAGAGAATGCTTGACAGAGAAGAGAATAGAGACTCTTTTAGGTAGAAGGGATGAAGTGAGCTATGGCTTTGGGGATTTATGTGTGTTCTGACTGCAAGTGAATGGAAGTGATAGAAAAGAGATTAGCCAGTTTTCACTGAGAATCTTGATAGTCTGGCTGTACTGAAAGGAGGACAGGAGTTATTTGATATGATTTTGATCAGGTTACAACTTCATTATTAAATGCCTAGGCTTACTTGGCAGATAAAAGTCAACAGCACAGGTTACCCCATGTTCATTAAATAATTATTGTGAAGCTTCTGCTAGCTTTCCCTATTTTTTCTACAGGTCCCCCAGAAAATCTGTTGCTGGGGGAACCTTACCATCCACTCACACATTGTAGGAGTGTTAAAAACTGGGCTACAAGAAAAGGATTGATAAATTTACATTCCCATAAGAGGCACCTGTGAAAACGCAAAAGAACCAGATCAGAGCCAGAGGCATGTGATGGGTGTCTGGCATATGGAGGCCTAGACTGAATTGGTGCCTACCCATTGCACAGGGCAGGAGGGGTCCTGGTGCCACCTCTTAGATGCTCTGGTTTGAAGCTGGGTGCCTGGTTGGGCAGCAATTTTGTTGAGGCCTGATCTAATGCAATGCCCACAGCAGGTCTTGACCAACCCATTGTTGCACAATGAGGGTATGTTCTGCCTCAGTCGTCTTTGTCCAGAAAGGGGCTTCATGCACAAAGCTGCTCTTTTTAAACCCTTCTGCCTGTCTGGTTCCAGGGGGATGTGTCATGTCTCCACACTTGCCCCTTGGCCACTTGCAGCAGTTTGACCTCTCTCTCACTCCTCCTTCCACAGGTCCAAAAACACAGTTTTCTTCATTTGCCCAGACAGGCACATTCCCCTCTGATTAAAGATGCAGTGTGGTCAGCATTGCCCACTGCTGTTAGGATGTACCTTAGCAAAAACAGTTTGGTGATGTGAAATGCCAGGTTCAGTGAACTCTCACAAAGAGTTTTAATTCCTCTGAGCTGATTTAGAGTAAAAGAATCTCTGAAAAGAAGTTGGTCTGGGTTTACAAACGTCAGGTCTAGTCAGTTAGGCAAGTTATATCTTTGTGGTATTTATATCTTTTGGTATGGCAGAACTATTTACATCTCTCCTTGTTATCAGAGAATGAGTGTAATTCTGGTTATTGAAAATGGGCAAATACTTTGCCTGGTTGAAAATTTTCTGTTGAAATTGTTTTGTGATGGAAAATTGGTGTTTTGACCCAGAACACCTGCACCCATTCTTTTTTTAAATGAAAAGTTTGCCTTTTTTCCTCTGAAAACCCAAATATCCTAACTCTAAAAAGATCTGTTCAGGTTTTGGGGGTGGAGAGGGTGATGGGGTGTGGAGGCAAAGTCAGCCAGAACCCCAAAATTTAATTTGGAAATGCTGACTTTCTGTTTCATGGTAGTTGTAGTTCAAGTGCCTCACACTCAGTCTGCTCACTAGGCCATATTCTCCAGCTAGACTATCTCTTATGATGCCTCATGTTGACTCAACAATGGGAATAACTGTGCTGTATCATGGGAGATGTAGTATTCAAGGGCTTCTATGTATAGGGGAGAGTGGGGGTCTGAGGAACAGTGACAGGCTTTCAAAATAAAAAGTTTTGGTTTTGGCATAAAAAAAAATTTTTTTTTCACCAAATAGTTTTTTGTTCTTCACTGCAAATTTTTAGGCTTTGATTTTTCCAGCAGAGTTCTAAATTTTCTTCTGGAATTCCCCCCCCCCCCCATCTCTAGAAAATACAAATCCCATGATATATTCATTAATACCCCCCATGTGGTAGTGTCATAATGGCTGCCTTTTTGGCTTTTCACATTTCCTATACATTGCCTAGGGGGAAAAATTTATGGTGAATGTTCGGCTAACTAGCCTTAAATCATTCCCATTGACAGCTAAACATTGAAGCTGTCAGTGGCATGGGGCCTTTATATATTCCTTTATATAAATTCACCAAATTAACAAAGATCATAGGAGCAATCTCTATTTAAGATTCTAATCCTGCTTTCTTTGAAGTCCATGGCAGCATTTCTGACTAGAATAGAAACAGGATGGTATCATAGAGCTTCCATGCATATGCTGTATGCAATGGAAAATGATTTTCAATGTACTGAGTGCTGTTGATGGCCTAGAAAGAGAAATTCATGTCTGTAAATGTATGTGTGACAGTTGGCAACAGCCTTACTAACAGAAATTGTATTCCCTCTGGAATCTGATAACTGTTAATTCTTCATATACTTGGCTTCTGCCAACATACATTGTACTTTTCACTGATAGGGAATTATATTGTTAAACTCCACATGAACTCCGAATATTAATATATAATCCTTACCAGTCAAAATGAATGTCAAATGTCAGAGAAAATTTAATAATTGAGCTTAATGAAATAAGCTCATTTTTGAAATCTTGTTTCATACATTTCAAGTAGAACAATCAGTTTTGTTTTTACACCAAGTAAGGAGTGGAATTCAATTCATCGTTAATTGTCAAAGGATCAGTTGATTTAACAAGGACATTTGAAAATACCATTTGGAAAAAAGGTAAATGTAAGTTTAAAGTATGGTTGATTTAATAGTCTCTCTCTCTCTTGCATGACCTGTATGTGCTTATAACATAAGGGAGAGAGGACTTGTTATTGTAATATAGTATGGAGTTGTTATTTATGTGAATTTGGGGCAGATATTGATGCTTGAGCTAGGTGGACCATCCTAACTGAATACTAATAAAATGTTTGCAGCACATCATCATGTCTTCTGTGCTTGCCATATGTTCTGATATTTTAGAAATGATGTTTAGCTTTTAAAAAATGTTAACGGGCTTGTTAATTTGATGTCTACTTATAGAGCTAGGTGATTTAATTATTAAAGGCCTTGTCATCTTCCTATTAAAGACAATGGAAGAATTCTCATTAGGCCAGCTCCTCAACTGCCTGCAAGGATCATTCAGCAAAATTCAGGATAAGGAAGCAGGAGTGGCACATATTATCTTGCCTCCACCTTTAGCTGAAATGCGGTGGTTTGGTCTGGAGACACAAGTTAGAACAGCATACAGATAGGAGCAAGGAAAATGGAGAATGAAAGATTAAGTTGATGGAGAAGATAAGAAAGAAAAAGGGAACATCACAGCACTTTGGTTCTGCTGGCTGAAAAGAAGAGGAGTTGTGTAGAAAGAACTGCAGCATTTGAGATCCTAGCAGAAGGAGATGTGGCCTGTGAGTTATGAAAGGTGTGGACAAAGGAGGGATAGAGGAAACAGCAAGTAAGAAAGACTGGAGATATTGAGAATCATTCTGGTCACTGGCAGCTGGCAAGGGAGAAATACAAGAGACAGATGTCAGATGGGGAGACTGAGGATAGTGGGAAGAGAATGGAGAAGGGAAGAGGAGGGATAATGACATCAGGAAGTTTGATGAGCATTAACTGCAGTGTACAAGGAATTAAATAAGTTATTAGGATGGAAATGTGTAGGAAGTGATCATATTAAAAGGTGTGAGATGATAGAGCACATGACAGCTAGGTATCAAAAAGCAGGTTTATCCTTCTGTGAGACTTTGAAAAATGATGAAGGCAGCTGGAGAGGAAGATATGAAATAGAGGAGGAAGGTTGGGGCACAGACAAATTGATTTGAGGCAAAGGAAAGGTGGGACTGACTGAAACTAGGGGAAAGGGATAACTATATAGAGCAGAGCCAGAAGAAGGGGGCAGAGGGAGATCCTTTGGCTGCATGTGTCTGGCCTTTGAGCTCCGTGTAAAACTCTGGGGCAGTGCATGCACAATGCTGTAAATTGTGATGGGTTGTGGCCTGCTGCCACAGACCAGCTACATCCAGCATCCACAGGTAGGAAATGGTGACTTTCAACAGCTTATAACTAGGTCAAGCTATGAGGCCATCAAAAGGTACCTGGTTATGGGACTATCCCTTTGTCAAATATCAAAATCCTGCTGCAAACCATGCATTAAGTGGAGCTCTTCAAAGACAGTCACAACAATCTTTTAGAATAATTCTTCCCCCATAATTAGGAAGAGACTCAATCTGCAGAACTCATCTCTGGCTTCTGAACTCTGTCAAAGCTGTCCTTGAAGGTGGGGGCTACAAGGAGTTAGCTGCAGCCCCCTGAATCAGATTCGCCTTGCCCCATTGCAAGTTAATTTATACCAGTGGCAGAAAGTCCTTCAGGGACCTGAGGCCAATGAGGGATTGGGCATACCAGAGCTATGTTCTCCCATACTCCCTCTCCATGCTCCTGCTACTAAAATACACCTGAATGCTTTCTTCCATTTATTCCTGATGGTGGTAAATGGCTGAACAGGAGGCACCAGTGCCAACTCTGTCTGTCTTATGTCAGTGGAGAACTCCCTTCCCTTGGTGCTTTAAGGCTACTTTGTATCTCTTATGAGGCACAAAATGACTTTAGTTGATTGAAAAATCTACCCTCCAAAGTTCATTTTTTTGACTTGGGATTTATAAATAAAGAGGATGTACTTCCACTTTTATGTAGCTATTGGATTTGGAAGAACCAACCCTTTAAAAATATGAGTGCACAAGCATTTCATTATTCTTGAATACTGTTGCTCTCTTTTCTGTGGCAATTTGACAAACTGTTGATACTAGGAATATGTATCAATGAAGTAAGTGGCTGTCTCCTCAGGAATCTTTTTAGAAAGGTGTGTTCAAGTTCAGAGTTTTTCTTGGAACATCTCGTAACTCTCAAGAAGTATAAAGTGGCCAGGTGTTCCTGAAGAACTGTCAAGAGTCTTGATTTGAAGGAAGATGTCTTTGTATTTTTGGTCTTCATTTGAGGGGCATATGGAAATCATCAGAAGTGTTTTTTGCTTCTGTTTCTTTGGCCATCCACTGACTAATTGTGTATTAATCTTGAGCAAGTGTGACAGATATCTAGCCAGAATCTTTATTATGATGAAGCAGTGCTGAAGAAGATGTCACTCGGCTGTGAGATGAGAATGTGTTGGATGGACAGATGGATCTAGCCTTTTACCAAATTCTGTCTTTATGAACATGCAGCAAAAATATACTGTAATCCAAGAAACTAGGACATGTGTGACTTCAGAACATCTATGTGGTGCCTTGATGTGCTATTTCAAATTCTGGCCTAGCTATTCAGTTAGAAATTAGGGAGGGTGTGGGGAAGGGGAGAAAATTTTGCAAAAGCTATTTTGTTGAAAAATACAGATTCAGTCACTCAAAACATTTAGCATATTTGTGTCGATTTTGATTGTTTTGGCTGGAAAAAGAGAAATTTTAGTTGGACATATGAAAATACTTCATTTTCAAAATAGTTTTGGTTTGTTCACGATGAATTCACAAAAGAGTGGTAAGCATCCAACAGCAAATTTTCGGAGCCATGGGCATTCACAGAATTGAAGGTGGCATTCACAAAATAGGAGATGGTGTAAGCTGCTCTCTATAACCAGTGGCTCAGTGGTTAGAGCACTGACTGGGATGTGGAGACCCAGCCATGTGCTCTAATTACCACACTAGAGAGTCATTGTCTCCTTGAGTCTCAGTCTGGCCCAATGAATGTTTAATTGTGTAATATAACATAACATGGAAAAGCTTCAACAGAAAAGACTGAAAGTACGTTATCCCTGAAGGGGACATAGCCTGGTGGCTCAGGCACTCACATGGGATGTGGCAGTCTGGGTTTAAGTCTGTACTCCAGAGTAGTGATTCCCACTTACCTCCCCATTTCAAGATAGTGCTCTAACCACTGAGTTATTGTGTATAAAGGTGCACGACCGTTGTCTTGAGTTTTGTGAATAGCACCTAGGTCTCTTTGTGAATCTAGATGTTTGTTTCCAAGTTACTTTGCCTTTATTAAAAAATGGTTAAAAATGCCTGAAATCCAAGAATGTCTTTATTTGAGCTGAACTCTACACCCCCATTTTCAGAAGAATTAGTGGAACAGTTATTAACAATGCTCTAGTTAAAGGCTGTGAGGATCTAGTTGTAGGACTAAGGCCTTTCTTGAATATTTGTAAATCTTAAATGATTAGTAGAGCATTGAAACTAGTGTTTTTATTTTATAGTTGCTTCTGACTTTAAGGTCTTGGAGGATCATAATGTATGTAATGCATTTGTTATATTTTGAGTTCATTTTAAATTAAAACATATGAAAATGAGGTTTAATATGTTAGTGTCAAATTCTGAAAGTTTTGACGCTGACGCCAATGTGACAAGTAGCCTGAAAGCATTCTATAATAAAAAGAAATATTTGCGTACTTTTCAAGAAACCATAGAGGGCACCCAGCAGTATCACTATTTTGCTCTTTAATAGGGCTCATTCCAAACCCCACTGAAAACTCTGGAAAAATTCCCATAGCCTCAGTGGGCTTCTGACAGGCCTCACAACTCAGACCTGTACATGTATGAGTAAAACTGTCTGTTTTGTGCATAAATGTTTTCAGAATCAGAACCTTTGTAACAGACCAAGACTGGTAATACATTTTTGTCTCTATTGTCTCAGTTATGACCTATATTTGTCTATTTGATGGATGATGATATTACCCTACAGGAAAATATTAACTATATAACCTTTTCCCTCTCTTGCACATCATCATCAGCAACAACAACAACAACAATAACAACAACATCATCATCAACATTGTCAGGTGTTAAGTACACTGTTGTGATGTTAGCACATATTCCTTCTTTTAGGGCTGCCATATGGCACTGACAGTCACACCCAGTGTATTCTTAGTGATTGAGTACCAGTCTTTGTGCAGCTGTGTGACCATTAGCCATGTTTGACAAAAAGAATGTTTTTATATATTGCTAAGGAAATCCTTGGTCAAGATAAATAGCTTTCCCCCAAAACTTGCTTGCTGCCAGGAAGTTCTAAATAGAACCTCTATAGAAATTAAAAAAAAAACAACTTCACATTGGAGTCCGGTTATGAACTTTGAGCCAGAAAAACTAAATGGTGTTGACGTTGCTGAAAGGCAACAGTGATGACATTTCAAAGTTGTGAGAGAGTGTGCATATCTTTAATATGTATAAAAGTATATAGAATACATGTATGCATCTAACACGTCAGCCACTGACTGCTTTATTCTAGAGAGTGAGAAGATTTTATTGCCCTGCAATAAATCCATTAAAAAGCTGCCTCAGTCCTTTGTTACCATTTAAGGTTCTAGTGACACAGCCTACTTTTCTGTTGGAGATTGCCAGTACAATGTTGCCTGCTCTCTCAAGTCTATCTGAAGTTGCAGAAGTCATATGATGTTAGTCCTAGATCCCCAGCTGTTTGAATAGATTACAAGAGCTTTCTTTTTATTTTTTTTAAAGTAAACTTCATTATTGTGGCTAAAAGTGTGAAAATGTGAACTGAGTGTAGCCTGAAGGCTCAGAAGCCAGAAAACCAAGAAAATGATGCCAAATACATTGTTTAATAAAAAGTTGATTTTTAAGCCCATTTTTCTGTTTGTTATTGTGGTCCAACTAATTATTTTTTAACATTTGTGGCTTGCAGGACTGTGACTGAAAGGTTGAAAATGCTCAAACTGAATGTTTTAAACCAGCCTATGTATTACTACATGAAAAAATGTGAAATGTGGTTGAAACAAAAATGGTCCTATTTGAATTTAAGTTCAACATTGTTTTTTAGGAAATTTCCTATTAAAATACAAATCTTTAACAGTAGGGTTGGGGTGGGTGACTGATATGCTGGGGGAAAGAATAAATGTATTTCGTTTTATTTTGCAGATTAAAAAAAGCAGTATATTAATATTTTTATGAGAAATCAGTTGTCAATAACCCTTTCTAAATCTGAGTGATCAGTGGTTCCATATATGCCTTTTGGTATTCACAATAAAAATATGGGGGTAAATTGAGAGGAAGAGGTGAGCCTTTGATAAAAGCAATAGAAGAGCATTGGAATGGCTGTGGTTCGGAAACAATACAAGCGGTAAACTTCTGTGCTGTTGTCAAAGTTGAGAGGGTTGCAAATTGCATAGTTATGGTAGTTAGTGGGGCTGGGACCTGGGATGTGACAAAGGTGTCTGAGGGAGAAGGGTGTGGGGCTGGTGAGATTGAGTAGCAGGAGCCTGACATGATAGACAGGAAAATAAAGGGTGTTAAGGAGGAAAAAGTGAGACAAATGACAGAGCCCTGGGATGAGGAATAACAGGAATAATCTGCAAGGAATGGAACCAGGAGGTATTAGAGAGGAAAACACTAGATGACCACACCTCTAGTGAATGACTGGGTCGATCGAGAGACATTTTCAACAAAATTAGTTACTTTAATCTATTAACAGATATTTCATAATGCCCAGCTGTATGAATTTTCCTCTATCCCATTCCTGGCACAAAAGGTTTCACATCATGTAAGAAAAAACTGATCTTTTACTGTTGGTGAAGCCAGGAGTGAATATCAGAAATCTTTCCTCAACGGGACTGAGCAGGGTTTATTCCCTTATATTTTTCTGCATTGTTTTATGTACTTTGTATTTGTATATCATGTAGTCATGTATTTTAAATGATTTCTGACTGAATTTGATGAGATTTTCATCTGCAGGGCAGGGGTGCCCCTGCGCTGGGGCTGGCAGGGCAAGGGCCCTGCATCTGCTGCCTGGTAGTGCAGCCAGAAGGGGTCTGATCTGGTTCCAGGCCACTTCCAGCAAGTGGTGGAGGCTTGGAGATGAATCTAGCCACTTGTGGAAAGCGGCAGGAGCTGTCTCCCTCTTTGAGCCTCCTGCAAGAGGCTCTCCTTCCTGGAAGAGGGAGACAGTTCCTACCACTTCCCTCAAGTGACTGGAGCGCTCTCCAAGCCTCCAGGCGCTTGTGGAAAGTGGCAGGAACTGGGTCTGGCTTCAAGGCTTCTGCAAGCGGCTCAAAGCCAGATTGGGCCCCTGCTGCTGCTGGTAAGTGGCAGTGGCTGGGGCCAGATCAGGCCCTGGGGCAGGACTGGGGCACGGGTGGGGGCAGGCCCCAGCTCCAGACCCGGGCCAGTAACACTCTGGCAGCAGGGATACTTATAAGTAGAATGCCTTCTATTTTTTGTTTCTGCTTATGGAAGTAAGTCTAGTCAGGACAGTTTTGTCTGGAAGTGTTTCATTTTTCATCAAGTGCGATACTACATTTGAGATACATGCTATGGCCATTGCTATGTTTAAAACTCCGCACTGTTTATCATTAATTAAAATTCTGTCCATTTAGGCATGATTCTGCTACTATGTACTTTATTGCACCACTGTTTACCCAGGTTAGATGGAAAGGAAAGCCTTCCTATTGCACTTTTAATTTCTGAAAATGCTGTGTTTAGAAATCAGTAAGTCTGAAACAACATATCAGTATATTATCTACTACTGAATGGCATAGGCATGTAGCGAATGGGACCTGAGGTTCCTTGAGGTGATAAAATCCACAGAGGCAGAGGAGGCCTGTTTATAAGCAACTTTATTCGAATAAAGGGAGCACACAGAGTGGGGGAGCCACTCAGTGAACTCAGCCAGTGTTTAGCCTAGCAGCTCTTTTATTCCCTAATACCAGCCGCAGGGTTCCCTCTCCCTTTCCCCATTGGCTAGGGTAGTCAGGAGGTACAGACTTTCCATTCCGCCTACTTCATGTTCTCCTTAACATGTGCCCCCCCCGTTACATACATCGCATGTTGCACAAAGCAATAATTATGCCTCCCCTGGGTGTGCAAGTAAATATTCATAAGCTTATTAAGCCTGCGTACTCCTCCTGTGGGGGTCTTTTATACCTAGTTTGTTTACGGAAACTTGTGGTTTAACTGACAGACTGACTTAACAAGTTGCTTAGACTGAGAAGGGGGGGTGTTGTTTGTGGTTTGACAAAAACAGGTATTCAAGAGCAGAATTTCCTTCAGGCAGAAGTTTCTCATGGTGGTGGACTTGCATTTAAAACAAAGCACTGAGGTTTAAGAGATGTGGGTTGCATTCTCAGCTCTACCACAGATTTCTTATTTGACATGGGACTAATTGCTTAGAGAGAGAGACTGACACTTTTAGTAACATCTCACTGAACTAGTAGGCCTTGTGAAGTCATAAACAGAAGCTCTTCACAGCCAGCTTAACTCCACATTCTGACTGAGCTGGAGCTCTTGTGACATCACAGACTGGCCTTGTTTTGCTACTGATAGTAGAAATTGATATTGGAAGGAAATACAGTTCCCACAAAGACATAGTACCTCAGCTAGCTGGAACTCACTATCAGGCTAGGCACGTACCTTCCAATATTTGGTTTTGATTGTTTAATGGGGTGGGTGGAAAGTGGTGCTAACAGTGGATTAGTAAAATATGACACAATGTACATCTTTCTGTGCTTCAGTTTCCCCATCTACTAAATAGAAAAAAATAATACCTCTCTTAAAAGTGTGAATAGCGCATTACTGATAAATAGAATGCCTGGGGAGTGATCACAGCATAGCAGATGCCACTATAAAAGACCAGGGGATGTACTTAGCATTGTACATGCATCATGTGGCTTTCCCTTGGGTTAAGCATTGATTTTTAAAATTCAAGTAGTGAACTGTGAGTTTTAGGTTGTGCATAGAGATTATCCTGGAAGACTGTGAAGGAAGGAAGGCTGACCAGGAGAAGTAAATATAGTGGTGTGTTGTGGAAGGAGTACAATGAACTCAGGTGTTTCTGAAGTTTTGTTGACTTCTGTCCTCATCAGGAACAATACAATTTTTCTTTGTAGGTTCAGTTAGTTGTTCTACACTGCATTCAGTGAATTGGACTGCTGATGGCAGCTCATTATGGGGAAAAAAATCAATTGAACCCTTTTCTGCAGTGGAACAGAAAAACAGTACTCTGCTTACATTCAACATAAGCAACAAACGGAGGTCTTTGTGGAAACGTTCTATTTTTATTCCATGGCATCCATTTAGGTAAACATTGAAACACATTGAATTAATTTTCAAACAAACATAAAAAATTGGAAAATACAACAGCCTTTGATAGGCAGCCACATTCATTACTTGCAGCCTCAAAGGGGCATTTATCCATTGTAACATTTTGGCAGAAATACAAGTGACTTATTTTCCTTCTATGACCTTAAAAATAGCTTTTATAAACTCTGAGTTTCCTGTGATGGTGAGTTTACCATTAATCACCTTTATGACATCTTATATGTAGTCCAGGGATAAATCCATGGTCCCTAATCAACCACTTTCCTGAGGAAATTGGTCAAATCCCGACTCTTTGAGATGGGAGTCAGGGGATGAATCACAACAACTTTGCTATTCAGACAAATCTCTTTTCAAATGCCCTTAAAGCTTTTCTTCATATACAGCTAAGACAGCCTCACAGGAAACAATAATAGTTTAATCTCTTGAAAAATTTCCTTCCTGCTTTGCAGCACCCTTTCAGGCAGGTAGTCAAAGCACACCAAAGAAAATTAGGAACAGCTGATGCCAAGAGCAGGCTATTACTTCATCCTATTAGCTCTGTCCCCTTTCCTTGTAAGTAAAGCACAAGAGACTACTCACGTCTCTGATTCAGCCTCTGCCCAGCTATGTTCGGCTGCACATTAGGAACACTTACCAATTTTGGGAAATGATAACAGAGGAAAGAAGTTACCCTGGCCAGACACGACAAACAGTTCTATTGGGCATAATGCTTACAACTAACATGAGTAGTCCCATTGATTTAGGTTCTGAGAATGGGGTTTACATGCTCTTGCACATACAGATACTTAGTAATAGAACAGGTCAGGGTTTGTTTTTTTTTTTGGTGAAAGGTTTTCTGATGGAAAGTGCTGTTTCTGTCAAAATCACATATTGGAATAATGTCAAAACGCTCTTTCATCATGTTTGAAAACATTTTGATTTTTCATTTTGAAATGATTTTTCCATATGAAATGAGTTGTCATTTATATGATTCTTTTAAAGTTAAAAAGGTTAAAATAGACACAAAAATATTGAAGTTATATCAAAATGAAATATTTCAATTTACCCCAAATTATTTTTATTTTTATTTTATTTTCAAAGAAGCTTGGAAATATTTTTGTTCTGTTTTGGAAAGGAAAGGATTTCAAGAAATCTGAGTTTACTGCAACCATAAAATCTGATTCCCCTGAGCTCCAAATGGGAAGTGTTTGCCAGATGAAGCCCTTAATTACTAGTTGTGTGACCATGGCATTTTCTTCTTCTAATTTTTCTCCATCCCGCCTTGGATTTTGTCTTAACTTGCATAGAAAGCAGTAAACAGAAATGTTTTATGTTAGAGCTGGGTACAATTCAAAATGGATGTTACATGGACGTCAGTGCAGAAACTTTTGCTGTGTCATTGCAAGTCAATTTGCATGATAGGCTTGATTTTGAACTGCTTTGTATCTTGTGTAGCCGTTTACATCAGTTCAAGGAGAGTGTAAAGAAGGTGTAAAATGCTGCCTCTGTAGCACCATTATAAATTTTGTCCACTTTGAACTGGAATAAAAGTTAGCATAAGGTACCTGACTCTGGGAACTCAGATCCCCTGAATTTCACTATAAGTGTAAGAGTTGTTTCTGCAACAGTACCATGTGGAAAAGTTACATTTCTGCCCATTTCTGATGCAAAACCTCCACTTTGCTCAGACTGATATACTTTAACAGATTTGCTCAGAATGTTGATACGTTTCAGATACTATGAGAATGTAGGACATTTATTCATTATTGCACAGAAGTTGACCCATTTTTGAATTCAGAACAAAGTGAAGAAAATATAGGTTTTTATTTTGAGAAATGCAGTATTTTCTCATCGTAGCCTATTGTTGGTGTAGGCTTAAAATGCAAGAATGGGTAGAACTCAAACACGGCTAAACGCTGCTTCCTAAACCAACCTTAAGTACATATAGGCTTGGGCTATTCTCTGTGGCAGGAGGAATGAAATCCTGGGAAATGTAGCAATAATAGAGTCTACAGGGCAGCAAGGGAAAAGGCCCCCTGCAGAGCTGGGCTCTCCAGCTTACAGAAATGTGCACCACCTGCTCAAGCACCAAACTTCCTCTCCCCAAGTCCACTACGACACCAGTTCTGCTTCCTCAAAATCTTTGGTAGTCTCAGCTGGGGATGGAGCAGAGGGTGACATTCTTCTCTTAGTAGCTACTATAATTGAACGTCTTTACAATGATTAGTAAAACAATGCTTCTATATTAAATGTCATTAAACTTATAGTTATTACTTCTGTATATTACACTAGCACTTGGAGACCTCCAAGTGAGATCCACGTCTCACTGTGCTAGGTATTGTACACACACATAGCAAGAGACAATCCTTGCAAAAGAGTTTACGATCTAAAAATAGGTCACAGAACCAAGCAACTTACTTATGAAAAAGACCTATTTTGTCATTTAATTCATTCCCTGGGAGCCAGTATAGGAATTTTCTTTTGTGTATTTTCTTAATTTTTTATTCAAAATAGTAGGTTGTGAGCCTGGAGCTTGGGAGACGCAAATTCAGTTTCCTGATCTGTCATGTATTTTCCATGTGGCCTGGGCAAGCTACTTAGGGTATGTCTACATGTCAGTGTAAGCCCAGGGTTAGTAGGACTCAAGTTAGCTGACCCAAGGTTTGTTAACTTACAGCTAGCACACTTATTTGAAGACCCAGGTTAAGAACTGTGGAACCCTGGGTCCCATTTTGGGGCTTCCGTGTCTGCACTGCATTACATAGACCTATGTCCAACCACTCCTATCTTATGCTTCCTGACTCTGTCCAAAAATGTGGCTGCTCTAGCCCTTTGTTTTTGGTGCAATGTAGAAAATTTTGACTGTCCATCAAGCTGGACTGTATAAAAGACAAAGGAAGTCAGCCTGTGGGATTGTGGGATACTTTTGGTGGACTCCCTGGGCATGAGCTCAGGGAGGTTTCATTTACACTGCAGAAGAATAGAGCTTGAACCCTGGGTCCCAGCTTGACTCTGGCTCAAACCTTTCATTTCTGTGAGGTCCTGTGACCCAGGGTCTGAGCCCTGGGTTAGTTTGATTTGTGCACTAACCTTGGGGGGTTAGTTTTGAGCCTGAGCTGGAACCTTGGGTTTGCATTCCAATTTAGACATGCCTTTAGTCTTTCAGTGCTTCACCATCTGCAAAATGGTTATTATAGAACTTCCTTTATTCACAGTGGTCTGGTGAGGACAAATACATTAAAGTTTCAGATACTATGAGAATGGAGGACATTTATTCATTATTGTTATTTGCATTATTGTAGCACTTTGGAATGCTAATTGAGGACCAAGCCACCATTGTGGAAAGTGCTCTACAAACATAGAACAAAAAATCAGTCCCTACCCAAGGGGCTTACAATCTAAATGTAAGAAAAGAGCTAACACTTGGCTATAGACAAACCCTTTTTATATAAACACTTTAGATTGTTTTTTTTTAATCTAGACTTATAAATGACTTAACTGCAGTTACTGCAACACTGCTATGCAGCAATAGTTCAGCATGTGTGTTGAACTGTCACTTTTTGGGATAAATGTGCAGAAAATAAATTTTATTTTCAAACAGGGGATTCAATAATGTACTTATAGCTGAAATGCTGGTTGGTTTCTTCATCTCATCATGTGTTGAATAGCTGTTACTTGCATTTAGTGACAAAAATTCTCCCTGTTTCTTAGTGTACACAAGGATGAATCTTTGTTACTGATTGCAACAAACAAGACAGGAGGTGAATTTTCAAGGCTGGTACAACAACTTCTGTACATACTGTAGGAGACAATAAGAAATGTTAATTGCTTTTGCAACAATGATGAGTTAGTGTGTGCTCAAAACTATTTTTCAGTATATTTTACTTGCATGAAAATAGAGATGATATATTTCAGTGTTTCTGATATTTGCCCATAACATGATCAATAAGTTATGCTTTGATGACACTACATAATTCTATGGTTAAAAACTTAAAAAATTCAGTAAGATTGAAATTTTTGAATCTGTATTGTTTTCATTGCCTCATGTTAACAAAGCAAAATCGTAGTAAATTGTTCCTGCATGTTTTCCTGAGCTGTAATTTATTTTCTTTGCAAAACACAAGCTTGATTTTCATGATGCATATGAAAAAAGAATGAATAGCTGCTAGTTATGCTAGAAGTAAAAATCTTTTCAACCAGCAAAGAAGTCTGACTCTATTGCTCAGTTTAAGCATGACTGCATGCCCATTGGAGACTCCCATTGACTTCAGTTGGAGCTGGATCAGGCCATCTATTATTATCATGCAAATATGATAGAAGACAGAAATGTAAGTTACAATGAGCATAATGAAAACCTTGTGTTGTGTAAATTCCCTAAAAATATTAAAAAATGACTAATAACAGAAAAGAACCTATACTGCGTCAGAACAATGGTACATCTAGCCCCGTATCCCGTCTTCTGACGATGGACAATGCCAGGTGTTTCAGTGGTCATGAATAGAACACATAATCATAAAATGATCATCCTGTTGCCCATTTCCAGCAAACAGCAATCCCTGTCTATCCTGGGTAATAGCTATTGATGGACTTATCTATCCTGCATGAATTTATCTAGTTCTTTTTTTGAACACTGTAATAGTCTTGGCCTTCAAAACATCCTCTGGCAGGATTTCCACTGGTTGACTGCGCTGTGTGAAGAAATACTTCCTTTTTTTCATTTTAAACCTGCTGTCTATTAATTTCATTTGGTGACCCCAGTTTCTGTGTTATGAGAGAGTAAATAAAACTTCCTTATTTACTTTCTTCTAATGATTTTATGAACCTCTAGTGTATTCCCCCCTTGTCATTTCTTTTCCAAGCTTAAAAGTCCCAGTCTTATTAAACTCTCTTTATATAGAAGTTTTCCATACCTCTAATAATTTTAGTTGCCCCTTTCTGTATCTTTTCCAATTCCAGTATATATTTTTTGAGATGGGGAAACCAGATTTGCATGCAGCATTCAAGATGAATTTGTCTTCAAAGTTTATTTTGGTTTTAAGCTGTTCCAAGCGTCCGCACACATCTTTCTTCTGTGTATGTTTTTGAACCTCTGTTTTATAAACAAAACAAAAAGACTATTTCCTGTTGATTATTGAATGAAGAACATGAATTTATTATTTAAATGGCAGCATTTTAGCTTCCAACATAAATGTGACTTCCCATGGTCTTTTTCAAATGTAATCCAATTAAAAGCAGATTTGAGTTGTGCTTTTACAGAGCAAGGGCACTATTGGGAGAGGCAGTAACAGGAAAATTAACAATATACTTATTCTGAATTTAAAATAACATTAATTAAACACTGCAATACATGCAATAAGTGAATGATGGATTTGTCTTATTCGGATGAAATGTAGAAAGTCATATGCTCTGTAAATAATTAGCTTCAACTCAAAATTACACTAACTAAACAACCCCCACCCCCAAGAAACAGTACATAATGACCATGACATGCACTCACCAAAAAGCATTTAAAAATAATTGTTGATGTCTTATAATTATTTAAGCTACCACCTTATCAATGTACCTTTTTGTTGTCTGTTCAGGTATGTGCTGTACTACTAATTCTAGAGCTCCTTCTGCATTGTTCAAGACAGCTAGTACAAGATTTACAGGTCCTTTGTATCCCTCGATATGAAGACTACAGTGTGCAAGTACACAGTTAATGACAGTACTTTGCAAAGTAGTGTATGTAGACTAGACCTTTGCCCTGAGAGTTTACTTGTCCTCTGAAATACAGTTAAATATTCCAAGCCATATCTTGACTTCCCTGATATGTCATGGGAAAGAAAACTTAAAAATAGAATTTCACCTCTGCTGTTAACAAGTTTTGACCTTCGCTCATATTTGTTGGGGGAAAGCAGCTTAGAGTACCAATTAACATGAATTATTAACTCTCACATTAATAATTAATTTATTAAAGGGCTAAAGGCATCAGTCTTTTCCAGCCAACAGTATTGAGAGAAAATGAAGAAAACAACACAATCCTAATTGTAACAGCTTAATGAGGACATTTGGAAGATGTGATGGACTTCAGTCACTCTAAATGCTCTTTATTTTCTCTTTGAAACCACACTGGATGCAAAAAGTTGGGCAGTTAACTACAATTCCTGTAGTGCAGAATTTCTCCCTACTTTCTGAAGAAAGACCGACCTTGAAGGGGATCTCAACTTAGATATTATTAAGAATTAACCAAGAAAGCCATTGACTAAACATTACAGATATTGTCTGTTTTAACAATGAACCATGCCTGAATCACTAATGGTCTGTGTGTGTCAGTGAGAATGTTTCCACTTCTCAAAACTATACATGTATGGAACTTTCTCGATTTCATAAGTGTAAAAGGTCTATTCACAGTAGCTTTTGTAATACTTTTGGACTCAGATGCACAGATTAATTATAAAAAGTTTGTTACCTGAGTTCTCTTCATAAGTCTGGATCAAAAGGCAGGGAAATGACAGGAAAAAGCATAATTAAATATAACAACTCAGGAAATTTCATGTGAAGGAAAAACCAAAGGAACAAAAACATTACTCCACAAGACTCGCATGTTGTGGGGATGTTTTTCACGCTTGCTATTGGAGTCTTCTTTGCAAAGTCCCCCTGACCAAGTTGTTTGAGTCCTTTTAGCTGATGACTATTCAGAATTACCCATTATGGCACTGGCTGATGCAGTGTACTACAACTTTAATCAGTTAGTGATGTTGTAGTCTTCATAAGTAAAGTTTGTAGGTAAAGACAAAACAAAATGAAAACAACCCCCCTCCCCATTCCTTTTCCACAAATGGTCCATGAAACTAATAACTTTAAGCATCTTGAAAATATATTTTTGGCAGTAGTTTTCTTTAAGTCTCTGATCTTGCCTTTCTAAAAATTGCTGGACTATGCAATATGTTTTGTTTTCCTTTGGGCTGTAACCACAAGCCTATTCACACAGTTTTGCTTAGCAGATCAGCAGTATAGACCAACTTGGAAAGACTAAGATGAACATTGAATTAATCAAACAATGCTCTTGGGGAAATGGCCACTAATTTCAGATTTTTCATCTCCTGAAAATCAATTATTATTATGTTTATTGATATTGTACTTGTCACTACTTTCAGTATTTTACTTGTGGTGACAGAGACTAAAACAAGAAAGATGCTTGGAAAGATATATTAAACCAGTTATAACCTATTCCTAAGGCAGCAGAACTTGGTAACCAACTTAGTCTGGCTCAATAAATATATTATAGTAGTAAAAATTATGAGAATATATTTTACATAGCTGCTTATCATTTTATTGTCTTAACATTTTATATCCTCTCTTAAACTGTGGTTTTAGGTTGATATTTCTCCCAAAAATTAATGTGGACCCAAAAGGCAATCTTTTGCCTTGTCTTCATGGGTACCCTAGGAGGGCAAAACAAAGAAGGAGTCTTGTAAAACAAACAAGGAGTCTTGTGGCACTTAAAGACTAACAAATATATTTATTGCATGAGCTTTTGTGGGAGAAAAATCTCACCTCATCAGATGCTTTGAAGAAAATTCCACTTCAATGCATCTGATGAAGTGAAATTTTCTCCCATGAAAGCTCATGCAATAAATATATTTGTTAGTCTTTAAGTGCCACAAGACTCCTTGTTTGTTTTACAGAACTAGACTAACATGGCTGCCCCTTTGGATCTTGACAACGTGCAAGGAGTCTTGTGGCACTTTTAAAGACCAACAAATTTATTTATCTCATGAGCTTTCATGGGAGAAAATCCCACTTCGTCAGACACTTTGAAGTGGAATTTTCTCCCACAAAAGCTCATGTAGTAAATACATTTGCTAGTCTTTAAAAGTGCCACAGGACTCCTTGTTTGTTTGGCTGAACTAGACTAACATGGCTATCCCTTTGGAATTAGGATGGAAAAAGATGCATTGAGAGTTTTACTCTGCTCCTGTAAGTGGGCTGGACTGGAGTAAGAAATGGACCTATAATTCTTAAAAAACATGAGTTTCAGACAATGCACAATCTCACAGCAACACGGCCACATCTCACCTTCTTTCATTGTATGTCCCTGATGCTTTCTAGCAATGGGTATTATGGGTAGAGTTCGCTGCTTTTTATGCATCTGATTGTGTCCATTAAAGTAAATAGAAGCCTTCTCACAGACTTCAGTGGGTGTTGGTCATGCCTTCATTGGAGCATCAGGAAGCTGCACTGTTGAGCACTGTGCCCCAAGCCCGCTCAACTAAGTCAGCCTGCCGCATTCAGGCAGAATAGGAAGGACTTCTTTATTTTAACTGCTACCATCCTCTGTTCACTCTTCCTCAGGCAGTAAAGATGGGCAAGAATAGGATTTCCCCCTGGTCCTGTGATTCTTACTGAACTGAGATGCAAAATTACAGATGAATTTAAAATCATTTGCACTTGCCAAGACACCAATTCAAGATCCCAGTTGCAGATTTTTGGGTTATTCTGTGACTATTCCTGTAACAACTGAGATGCAGGTATGGATCATTGTGGTCCTCATGCAAGTAATAGATATAGGGAGGGCAAAGGCATCCTTCTTCTTACCTCCCTGAATGACCCATTTAAAAGCCAGGTACAATTAGCTCTGAAAAGTTCAGCAACTTTTTCCTCCCAGCATTGTGAGGAATGCATTGCCCCACAGGGGATGGGTCTGAGAGCAAAGCGTGCGCTGTGCTTAATTTTTTGAAAAAAATGTTTAGATCCTATAGGGATCCATGAAATTTAAGAATATGATGAACTTAAAGCATTTACTTAAGTTTTGTCCTGAATAAGAATAGGTTTAAGGATGTGTTTAAGAATTTGCAAAAACTTCTTGAATTCAGGAAGGCACTTAAAGGTGTGCTTAAGTTCCCCTGACTTCAGCAAGTACTTTGTTTGAGCACATCATTAAATATGTTTTGAACAGAGATGGACTTAAGCAAATATTTAGGTGCTTTCTTGAATTAGGGAGTAAAGCCCCCATCTTCGGAAGTATTTAGGCATCTAACTCCCATGGATTTCAAGGCTTGCTTGCAAACTGGACAGCTAAGAAGTAGGGTGAATTTGAGTTCCAGTAGTTCATTTGGGTTAGTAGAATGATCTGAATGTCCAGGAAGCTTGATAAACAAGGGAAAGTATAGGATCATTAGAAACCAAAGGAGAGTCTTGCCATGACTTCTGTCTGTGTCTCTCTTAAAAGTTACTTTTACATCATTAGCAGGGTAAGGTTTGGGCCGAATTCTACTATATTTACAATGCACAGTCCTTATCCTAGGAAAATGGCAGAGACTGAAATCATTATGTGGTTCCAAGTCCTGTTTTATGCAGGACTTCAAACTATATGATCAATAATGGTCCCTTAGAATACCATGACTCTGTTAAAATCCTGTTGAAATCAATGACATTTTTTGTGGAGCAAAGTGCTACTCAATGTAAGTAAGGGGATCAGAATCTGGCACTTTGAAATGAGGGCAAATTTTATTTATAACTATAGGGTTGAGGACAAAGTATCTTAATATTATAGCATTACAGAAATCACTTATTATTAAATTACACTAAGCAAACATTAAGATTCAACTTTCATGAATTTAATAAGTTTGACTTTAATAATAAAATATATAGAATATTTCTATGGTTACAGACTGATAACAGCTATTACTGTGGCACTGACTAGCTACTGTCATGTCTTGCTAATGAAATAGGTATATTGTAACTGTCCAATCACAATGCCAGATTTAATGTTTACTCTTTCTCTGTGATAAACAGTGACCCTCACTTGTCGCAACCAAAAAATGGGCATTTATTAGATTTAGAAATTGGCAAGTAATTAACTTAACATTCTTTGGTTTTAAAAACATAAAAGGATGTGTCAGTGTTTGACAAAAACAGATGTCTTATTAGTATCAAGTCTAACTTAGAATACGTCAGCACTGCAATTATAAACCCTGAGCGGCAGCCCAAGTTCTGGGTCCTAGATGCCTGGGTCCTAGAGCCAGGGCTCGAATCCAAGCCCCAACATCTACACAGCAATTAAACAGCCCTTTAGGCTGAGCCCTGGAGACCTGAATCGGCTAGCACAGGCTAGCTGTAGGTTTTAAATTGCAGTGTAGACATAATCTTAGATTCTAAGTTGTTCAGGGCAGGGATCTTTCTTCATGTGTTTATCTCTGAGTCTGCCATCCACACCTGTAAGACAGAAATAATCACTAAATAAAATCACTTAACTAGGATTGTCAACTTGCATTCAAGCCCATTCAGGTAAAATGCATTTGGGTTTTCATAATTAGTCACACTAGCTGGTCAGTGAAACACCCTCAGTCATATTCTCAGCTGGTGTAAATCAAGTCTTTCTACCAATTTTGAGGTTGTGCCTGGGGAGGAAGGAGGGTTAGAGCAATAGGTGGGGACTTGTGTTCAGTTCCATGCTCTCTCACCTTTTTAGTCTTTGTGAGACCTTGGACAAGCCATGTAAATCCAGATCCACAAATGGACCTAAGTGCTTAACGCCTTCAGTTCCATCCCATCCCTGCCCCCTTGCTCAGTTGCTGCCTTGCCTTATAGGCACCTAGATTTCTGCTTCTGGGCATGTGTAGAACACCTGGCTGTAGGTGTCCAGATGCTATCTCACACCCAAGGCCCTCTGGGATCCTCAAATCAGGTGAAACAAAGCATTATCTGCATGCTCAGAGACCACCTATCAGGTCAGGCCTATTCAAAATTTAATAGCGGCTGGAAGAGGGGCTCCATCCTTAGAACTTTTTTTTCTTGTGGTCCAGCATTCACATGGGATCTCAGTTTAATTGCCCCTTCTGCCTGCTGGGAAGAGACATTTTGAACAGGGGTCTCCTACCTCTCAGAAGGATGCTCTAAGCACTGAGTTATGAGATGTTCTGATGGGGATGGAGGAAGGGCTCCCTCAGGCTCTCCTGTTGAATTGTTCCACTTATGGCTAAATAGTGGAACTTGGGTCTCCCACTACCCATGTGAGTGAATTCTCCTAAAGAAGACATTCATTCTCTTTCTCGCTTCCACCCAATGACTATTCAAGTATTTATACAAAGCTTCAACAGGAGAGACTGAGAGAAACTCACCCCAAAATGTCCTGTAACTTGATGTTTGGTGCAGTCTCTTGAGGAAGGAGACTTCTAGCTGAATCCTTTCTCACATCCCTGTTTGTAAAAGGGGATACTAGTACTTCCCTAACTCCCCGGGGTGATGTAAGGAACTACGTATCAGACCCTGGGAGGCACTCAGATACTATGGTAATGGGGACCAAATAAGTACCCTAGGGTACGCCTATGCTGGAGCCTTAGGTTGACTTAAGGAAGGTTAAGTTAACTTACAGACCCCCCGCAACCACAGTGGGCTTTTATTAAGTTGACTTAAGTGCCTCCTTAAGTCAACTTAATAACACTACCTCTTAAGGTTGATTTAACACTTAAGTCAACCATATTAAGTCAACATAAGCCAGTGTAGATGGGGAATAGTACTTAAGTCAACTTAACTGGCCTCAAGGCCACCTCCCAGAGTTCCTGGCCACCTGGAAGAGTCAACCTAGCACCTGCCAGAGTGGACTCAGGCAGCCGACAAGAATTTCCAATGTGGACTCTAACTCAATTTAACAAGGTTGCCTTTAAGTTGACTTAAAGTAGATCTTGTTAAGTTCACTTAACAGAGCCTTCAGTGTAGACATACCCTTAGACAGACAGATTCTTGTGGTAATAGTGATCTGAGTGCAGCAGCTCATTCATGCCACCTGAGGAGCTAGCCCAGGGTACTTCTTATGTTCTGTTTAGGTTATTAAACCACATCCAAAATCAGAGTAAGCGGATACCTTTGTCAGTCTGCATCACTTAACTCATTTTCAAGCATAGGCAATATGTGAACATATCATCGATACTGGGCTAACTCTTGCCATGTCTTTAGGGGTCATGGAAGTCGCTTATGCCAGTGCAGTTTCACTGTGGAAATTAGGGAAAGAACTGGGGGACCTGCACTGATGTGGCTTGCTTTGACAGGCTGTTGAACTCAACTCTGTGCAACTCAGTTGCATTGGAATCTGGGAGGCTTGGGACAAAGCAGAGAGAAGCAGAGAGGGGGCAGGTTGGTGAGTTCTCTATCTTTACAATCCCATGCGTCTTAGTCTCTCTTTGGAGATAACAGCATTGCAGGGGTTTCTGCAGATACATTTGCAGGGTACCTTGACGGCCACGTTTTGGCTTGGAGAAGGATTCCTTCCTGCCTCCAACTCTGTGTAGAAGCCCAGTGTACATCCTTGTCTCTCAAGCTGTGTAATGCATCTAGCATTTGGCTCACTAGGGCCTAGACCAAGGGTGTCAAACTCATGAGCTATGGCAGGCCAGATTTGACTTAAATGTACTTCAAGTGGATCACACTTACCATAAATCGAAATACTAGGGCATTCCTGCAGCATCGCAGAGTGCTGTGCATGCAAAGATGTGCTCTGTGATACCACTTTCTCTTGCTCTCTTTCTCTCTGTAATGGAGAGAATGTGGTCTTGTAGAATGCAGTCTCGCAGTGCTCTGTGATGTCACAAGACTTCACTCTGTCACAGCATTGCAGACCGCTGGGTATGCGTGGTCTTGTAAGAGTGAAGTCTCACAGTGCAGTCACAGACTCAATGGAAGAGCTTTGTGGATGGCATTCAGCCCACAGGCCACATGTATGCCACCCCGCCTAGATTGTACCATTATGCACTGGCATGAGCAAGGAAAGGTGCATAAGCTGTACTATTGTAGGAGTAACCTAGAAGTCGTGCCTTAGAGACCCAATCATCTGAGACACAGTTTCCCCCTACTTCTACCTTTCTTCAGAGAGTTGAGATTCATTGTTGGGCTACAGCAGTAGGAAATTAGCACATTTCTTCAACTGACTCTAGTGTGCTGGCTAGTTTGTTGGAGGTGGAGTTAAGGCTTCCCCTATTTCCCAGGAGTCAGGAATAGGACATAGAAAAAAAAGGCAGTTTAGCCCAAAGTAAATATTCTGGGCCATATTTGTTACATTTCCTATGAAGCTTCTAGTGACTTGAGAGTTATAAATGTGGGGTAACTGTAGAAGCAGTTCTTAAATAAAGTACAAATGTAATGGTGCTATGTCTGAGTAACAGCTGGCTAAAATTCTCCATATTTCATATCTATTTTATTGTCTACTGTATAACTTTTGTTTGAGAAACCTGTTTTTGGAACAGTCTTTGCTTTCATGGGGAGAAGTTAAACAAATCTCTGAAAATTTGTGCTTCTGATGTGAGAAATAGACTTTCCAAAGTAGTTATGGATTTATGTCTCTTGGAGTTAGTTTTTGGGTACTGAAAGTCTTGTAACTTCCTTTGTAACTTAAATCTGCATTTCTGACTAGCTAGATGTGCAGTTTTATTTGGCATTGTTTAATAGGAGTTGACTTCATGATTGAAACAAATGGCTTGCTCTCTCTCTTCCATCAAAATGGAACCTCCCTACATTTATTACAGAAAACATAGATCTCAGCTAAATTAGAATCTGGGCTTATTGCTTGCACATAATAAATACAGTAGATGAATGAAAAATTTAGTGGATTATGAGAGGATCTGCCAAGAGGTTGAAAATTATTTAGGAAGAACACAATCAATATGATACTGTATGCTAACTGGTTTTGTCAACCTGTGTTTAACTTTGACTGCATAGCCTTCTTGTACCTGTCTCTTTCTCTAAAAGAGGTAAAACTATATACAATAGCTTCCCTTGTGTTTTGGTGTATCTTTGGTTTCAGGCTAATTGAAGCAGAAATGTTCAAATTTGTTTTGATGTCAGATTCTTCTTGAATCCTAATTGAATTTTCTAATCTTCTTTGCTCATGAATATTTCCAGTTCATTTTGGACTCTTTCCAGCCCTCCCAGAAAAACCTCAACTTCATTACTTGCTCTTCTTCAGTAGTTTTCTAGATCACTCTTTCTGAATGTTCTATGGCCTCTTGATTGCTCCCTGCTCACTCATCCTTCTACCTCTCTTTCCCAGGAAATGAGATTTATCTAAATATCAATAAAAGGATTCCAGACTCTGGGTTTTGCAAAGATGTGGTGTTTTTTCTTTCTTTCTTTGAAACTGACACTTTAATTAAATATCAAGGTAAGTTTCCTGCTTTTTAAAATAGAGTCAATACAGCAATAATAAATGGCTACAGCCAAGGAGTTTTCTAGCTATGTTTAACATCAATTTAGGAAAAGACCTACAGAAAATAATAATCTAACAGGATTTTTCAACAAGCCTATAGCCTTTAATAGAGAGTTGTCTGTCTGTGTAACAGAAAACTGTGAGATGATTAACAAAATCTACAGAAAGTATAATTCTCTATCATATTCTTAGAGTTTTTAGTCATTTCTCTAGAACCTATTATGTAGCTATAGAATTTTATTGGCTTTATCTTTATTCAGTTCTATAGGATATTTCCATAAGGTATTAATCTATTGAACAATTCAGTAGAAAAAAATAAGAGGGTCAAAGAATGAAACTTTTCAGTGAAGCTAAGCAAGGGCAGATTACTAAAGGTAACTATTTAGCATTTGTCACATCAGAAAGGCACCAGCTGGTGATGGTCAGTGTTGAGCTAGAGAAAGCAATATCCAGTGGCTTATTTCATGGAAGAGTGGTGTTACCTGATGCTGGCAAAGTCGTGAAATGAATTAGATTATATGGAGAAAAAAGTAGGGAGATGAATCTTTCCTTATAACACCTTCAAGTTTTTGCCCATTGGGTAAGACCACTTTGTGACCCAGTGCAAGGAAGTGAGGAGGAAAAAGATGAAGCATACTGCTTGCTCATTGGGCTTCTGCTGCTCACCTTCTGGCTGCTGCAACGTATATGATCAGAGAATAACCTATGAATGAGAGAGTAGCAGGAATGGCACTGCAGGACATGTATCAAGTAAAGGGAGAAGCTGGGACAGCTGGGTGGGTTTCACTTGTCTCAGTTGCTCAGTCACATGATTGAGTTACAATATTTAAACGCTGTATACTTGCCTTTTGGAGCTGGATGAGAAGGGCCACATCTGCTTGGCGGCTCACTCACTGGCACCAGACCTAGGATCAGACTTGAATAGTGACTCCAAAATAAGTCTAGAAAATGTTTGGGGCTTGCTAGGCAGAATGGAGTGCAATGAAGAGGTGCCTTTTTGAGATAATAACAATTGAGAGAACGAGCTCAGAAGTCTCTCTCTTTGGAGTGGGTATAGATCTCAGCTAGACTTATTTCATCCTGAAAACTGAAACATCAATCCTGGCTTTGTGCAGACTCCTCAGCATATTAATTTTAACATAGAAGAAGAAGGAGGCTCTTTCAAAAAATACATTGAGTGTATGTCCACACACAGCTTTTAAATCAAAATAATGCTAGTTATTTTGATTTAAAAATCGTTAGGTCCACACTACGTTTCCTTATAGCAAAATAATAAGCTCCATCATTTCACTAAAGGCAAAGTCATATTGACATAATTATACATACTTTTATATTGATATGACAGTTAAAGTGAAACTGTTATATCAATAAAACACCGTACAGAGGGGTGTTATATCGATATAACAGTTATATTGATCAGAACCCTAGTTAGACCTTCCTCCCAGGGTGCATAGCACCCTGGAAGGAAGGGCCAGGGTTCAGCAGCCTGGCCAGAGGTGGGGTGGTGGTGGAAGGGACCCCCCCATGCTGGGCTTCCCCAGCTGTTCAGGGGCAGTGGGGGAAGGGACCCTGTGCACCCATATCCGGCAAGGAAGCCGGGCTGCCGGGAAGGGATCCCCGCACCCCTGGTTCCCCAAGTGCTCGCGGAGGAGTGTGGGAAGGGATCCCCGCTTGCCCCACTTCCCCCACAGCTGGCTGGTCATGCAGGGGAAGGGGGATCTCCATGCATCTGGCTTCCCCCACAGCTGGCCGGGCATGTGGGGGAAGGGATCCGTGCATGGCCCACTTCCCCTGCACTTGCTGGACTGTGGGAAAAGCCAGGCGGCAGGGAAGGGACCATGCATGCCCGGCTTCCTCAGCCTTAGCTGGACAGCAGGGGAAGGCACTCTGCCTACTGGGTGGCAAGGAAGTCGGATGGTGGGGAAGGGACCCTGCATGCCTGGTTTTTGTAGTGCTGGCCAGGCGGTGGAAAGAAGAGCCCCCCGTGCTCTGCTGCAGCACACTTGCAGGTGCCAGGAGAAGGGACCCCTGGGCTAGCTAGAGTTGTGCTAGCCAGGCTGTGGGGAAGGCTCCGGTGCGCTCCCTGGTGGTGGGGGAGAGGAGACCCCCACACTCAGCTTTTGGAGTGCTCCTTATGCACTAAAAGCCGGGTGTGGGGGTCCCCTCTCCACTGCCACCCAGGGAGCATGCTGGGAGCCAGAGAAGCATTCCCCACAGCCCAGTTAGTGTGGCTTTAGCCATCCTGGCTGTCCCTTCCCTCAGCACTGGCAAGTGTGCTGCAGTGGGGCTTGGGCAGCTCCTTCTCCTCACCTCCTGGCCAGCGCTTCAAAAGGCGGGCGGGCGGGGTCCCTTCCCTGCTGCCTGACTTCCTTGCCGCCTGGCATGCAGAGTGCCTTCCACTGCTGCCCAGCTAAGCCTGGGGAAGCCAGGCATGCGGGGTCCCTTCCCTGCTACCCGGCTTTTGCCACAGCCTGGCCAGTGCAAGGGAAGCAAGGCACATGGGGATCCCTTCCCCTGCATGCCTGGCCAGTTGCAGGGGAAGCAAAGCATGTAGGGATCCCTTCCCCCACTCCCCCATGAGTGCTTGGGGAACTGGCAGTGCGGGGATCCTTTCCCTGATGCCTGGCTTCCTTGCTGGGGAAGCTGGGCATGTGGGTATCTCTTCCCCTGCTCCCCTGAGAGCACTTGGGGAGTGGGCTGTGTGGGGATCCCTTCCCCGCCACCTGGCTTCCTTGCCAGATGCCAGGCATGTGGGGTCCCTTCCCCTGCCACCTGGCTACAGCTGGGGAAGCCAGGAGTGTGGGCTCCCTTCCCTGGTGCCTGGCTTTTCCTGCAGCCTGGCCAGTGTAGGGGAAGCCGGGCATGGAGGGATCCCTTCCCTTGCCACCCTGGCCAGTGTTGGGGAGCTGGGCATGCGGGGGTCCCTTCTCCCCCATGCCTGGCTGAGCCCAAGGCTGCAGCCAGTCTTGGGGGATGTCTTCTCCCTCCCGCCACAGGGAGCCCAGAGCTGGTGGGGGATGATTTTCTCCTGTCACTGGCTCTCCTGGGGAGACCCAGGCAGGGGATTGGGTAGCAACATGGCCCATCTTGGGGGCCATGTTGCCACATCTCCCAGGTGCCCCTCTCCTAAATTGAACTAGCAAGTCCAGTCCTTGGACATGCTAGTTCGATTGGGTTTTTTTGGTGTGGAGCTGTTAAATTGATTTAACTTGAATCGATTTAATGATTTTTATAGCAATTCAATTAGATCTCTTTGAGTTAAATCAATTTAACTGCCAGTGTGTGGTCATAGCCTGAATAATTTGTGTTGTTTTGAAAACCATTTTCTCTTTGACACGAATGTCCCAGTTTGTTTCCTTACAGCTGAGACTGAAAACATCTTCTGGAATACAAGTCCAACTTATTTCCATGCTTATTTCCTTAAATTGACATAGAACAAAAAGTATCAAGAGGCCTATGTATGTAGGGAGACTAACATGTATGCATTGACACACATGACAGAAGGGAAGAATAAAAATTCATATATATTATTTTTAATAACAAAGTAATTCAGAGAAGAAAAAATTTTCAAATCAAAACCTTTAACTCTGACTAAATGTATTACATTATCTTATGAGCTGACAGAGCTAATGAACATGTGTCTGGTTATTAAATTTACCACTGGTTCTTCTAAAGGACTCCATTTTTCTGAGCCTAGGGTATGTTTCCTAGGCTAGATGACATCATGGAAAAAGACTGCAGAAGTAAGTAGTACAATGTCTCTTCTCCCCTAATGGAATGGTTAATAATGTGCAGACCTACATTCATTTCAATGGCTGGCAACTCAGATGCCAGCAACAAAATTTCCATTGTTAGATGTTTCATTGCTCATTGCAGCCTGTAAGAAAGGAAATGAAAGATCCTACTTTTAAAATCTGCACCAGTGTTTCTCAAACAGTGAGGGTTGTGTGAGTGAATAGAGGGGATTATGAAAGCTATCTAAATTAAGATAAGTAGGCCTTTCACACCACATACCATGATTTTAGAGGGGTTACAACTGGTTCCATTTTCTTGAAGCAGCAGGAAGGAGAAAGGGCAAGGGAGAGGCTCAGATTTCAGGATTCTGAGGAACACCAAGTTAAGGAATTATTTCTGAAGTGCAGTAAGTCCACTCATCTTCTAAAAGAGTGACAAGATAACTTATTAGCCAAATTTTGGAGATGAGCAGCCACAGTAGTTTCAGGTTGAGACACATCCTTAATGTTTGCATTAAATTACAATTTCTGTACACTTCAGGATTACTTCTTTGAGTCAGGGCAATGACTCCAAAACTCCTACTTTCACCCCATGACCATAATCTCTTCCCATCATTTGGTTCCACATAATATTATGCAGCATTCCATTCTGGGGAGAAGACAGTTTCGACCTGGCACTATCTGGAAAGATAGGTTGTTTTCAGGGTACTTAGAGTAAGGGAAGTGAAGTATATAGCCTTTGTAAGGTCTGAAGATATGCACACAGGGCTCAGTTATTTCACTGAGCTCATTTTCACTTCCTTGTTCTGGTAACAGCTTTTGCAGTAGAAAATGAAGGGATCGCCAGTTTTTTCAGACTGCTATTCAGCACTGGACTCATGCTGGACAGTTCCCCATTAATGTCCATTTGCTCTAACTGGAGCAGAGGAAGTACAGTACCTATTCCTTGTATGGTAGATTTCTTTCTTAATCTGACCAACCCAGTGCTTTATGATGAAAAGAGCCTTTCCATATAGTGAAGAAAAAGGCATGAAGGTGAAATGGAAAGGCAATATGTTGCAATTACCTCACTGTGATCTTATTTTGGGGGGGAAAAAGGTGTGCGTGAGAAGGAAACTGGGGAGGGGAAGCAGGGTAAAGGAAAGGACACAAGACTGAAGTTGGGGTGATCATTGTGTGAAAGAAGCAGAGCGAGAGAGATGGCATGGCTTGAATCTTAAGAGCACTTGGTTTCAGTGGGGGAAACTCAGGAGATTCAAAGCTTGTCCTACTGAAGTAGAAAAAGTAAGAATAGCTGCAGGTGGCATGTGGAACATAGAGTAGGGGTTTTGCCATACATAAAGGAAATGAGTTCTCTTTCTAAGAGGCACACAAATATTTTAGACGGAATGTTTTGTATAAGGGGATGATTTGCTGTATGTCAGGTTCATTCATGATGCATGAAGGTACACCCAGAACTCAGGATTTTTGTTACTATTATGCTGAGGAATTTTGTTCTAATACACTTCAAATGTCAAAATTAAGATATGAAGAATATTTAATGCCAGCTTCCAGAAAAAGTAGCAGGCTCTGCCAGGTTTAGGTGTGTGATTTAATGAAACTTGAGAGCCTTCTTTGGAAACGAACAGCAGATTTAGTGTATTGATCAGGTTTTGCACATATGCTCCAAGTGATCCCATGACTTTGCATTGAGTAACAGTATAATCACCCTACTTGAATGTAGTGCAATGCACCTTGTTTGGAGAAGTCCAGATTCATTTGCCTCATCTCTAATATAAATAGGTCCTGAAACTGCCTCATTGTGGGCCTGATCCAAAACTTACTGGTCAACAGGAATTCTTCCGCTCACTTCAGTGGACTTTAGATGAGACTCTGTAATGGTATACATGAATCCCCACTAAAATATACTGATCCCCTCACACCCAGACACACAGTTACTTGACACACCCCGTCCAATAACTTCATGAGACTTCAACATTCTCAGCATTTAATTAAGATTTTAAATGGGAGCAGTGGAATGCCACTTATATGTCAATACTGCAGTTGTACACACTCTCTCTTTCTTTCTGGCTGTAAACTCTTTATTGAATTTTCATCCATCATTTCAAGGGTTCCATTCAGCGTGGCATAGGTGCCATTTAGATGCAAGTACATTCATTGAGAGCATCTTAAACTCTTAATTTATTGCTTGTTAAACATGTCAGTTTCCTTACCAGTGTCAGTATAGCCAATATAGAACTTACTGGCTCTCTTGAAAGGCAAGGCCTGGAGCTAAGATTGGAAAACCATGAAGATGTTCAGGGGTATGGACTTTGTACTCTACTTTGTGCAAAGTGGGTGTCAAATGTTATCAAATCATAATGGTAGCTTTTCCCAGATGGAGATGGTTACACAACATACAAAGTATTGGAGAGTGAGGTCCTGTGCCTCTGTTTGCATTTGGCCGAAATGTTAAACGACAGTACAGGTGTTATGCAAAAACACTCAGGATCTTTTCAGGAGGGAAAAGGCAATG
>ML682069.1:12994717-13051176 GCA_007922195.1 Podocnemis expansa | reverse complement strand
GTTATGCAAAAACACTCAGGATCTTTTCAGGAGGGAAAAGGCAATGTGCCACATTTATTATAAGATGTAAAATTAATTCCTAACACACACATACACACACACACCCCCAAACACACCAGTAGATGGGGGTTGGACTAGATGACCTCGTGGGGTCCCTTCCAACCCTATGATTCTATGTCCTATAGCTGATAGTTACCAGTCCTGGTTTGAGCTTGTAGCTTGGGTGCGTTGCTGGAGTTCGTGGCTCGTGGCAGCTACCTGGCCAGGGAAGCTGGGCACGAGGGGGGGGGGAGCAGAGTCTCTGTTGGGCACCCTGATGCTCCTTGCTCCTGGATCTTATGTAGAGTGGTTCCCCAAAGCCTTCTGATCTCACCCAGTCTTTTATACTGTTTTGGTTTCAATGGAAGTCTGGTAGGTCACGTCGCTTCTGCACCACTACTGATTGTTGAACAATAGCAGGCGTGACAAAAAGTCCATGGGTGCTGTTGAGTCACACTGCTCCTGTTAGCAGATGTGACTTCCAGCATGATCTTGATGGTTTGATTGAGTTTTAGTTGTTTTGTTCCTGGGGTGGATCCTTTTCACACTCTTCAGCCTTGGATGGACTTCACGCCTCATCAGGATCAACGGCAGTTTGGGACTAGTTCACACATACAGCATACACCCTTCATCCACACCTTGCTCTTAATAATTTTCCATTTACAATACAATATGGAGTCTGAAATGCTAAATTTTTCATTTATAATATGGAGTCTGGAATGTTACAGGGATTGGGGAAAAGGTAGCTGTAGAGCCAGAGCCTTAAAGATAAATGGGTACAAATGCACATACAGTACAGGCTGGGGCTGGTGGCTCAGGGGGCAAAAGCAGCTCCCCACAAACCCCCAGAGAACAGCAGTTTGAGTCCAGGTTCTACCCAAAACCCACAGCTGGTCTGGCACAAAATTACCTATTATACACTACTAAGGCTAAATGAAGAGTGATATGACTGATATAACAAAGTTGCAAATGGATACAAATAAAGATTGGCAGGAGTGAAATACAAATATTGGGGTGTTACTACAAATGAGAACTAATTAATTAGGAGACACATTGCCAATGGGAAACATAGTTACAATATATATAAAGATTGACAGGAAATAAGTTGCACCTCAGTGAAAGTGACTCAAGTGAATTAAACCATTAACCAATAAACTCTATACAGTTGTGAGTGAGCCCAAAGAATTTATGAATGAATTCATAATAATTAACACCATATCTCTACACAGGTGAAGTCAAGATGTTATAGATCCTTTGTACGTTTCTTTTAGGCACACCTTACTATGTGTTCTGTTGCTGCAAAGTCCATCAAAGATTTTTCTGTTTCTGAAATGCAATGTGAAATTATTTGTCTCCATTCATAGCCAATACAATATGCTTGTGTTTTGTCCTTTAGTTTCTCTTGAGGTCTTGGGATCTTTCTTTCTGTTGGGGTCTAGCACCAGTTCCGTGTTTATTATTTCTAGAGGGGTAGCTGTGTTAGTCTAGTTCAGCAAATGAAACAAGGAGTCTTGTGGTACTTTTAAAGACTAACAAATCTATTTATTTCATGAGCTCATGGGAAAAGAATCCCTCTTCATCAGACTCTTTGAAGATGAGGAACTTACATCTTCAATGCATCTGATGAAGTGGAATTTTTGCCCACAAAAGCTCATGTGATAAATAAATTTGTTAGTCTGTAAACATGCTATTGGACTACTTGTTTGTTTTCGTGATTATTATTGTTACTTATTGTTTGTATTGCAGGAATGCCTAGAATCCCTAATCTTGGGCCAGGAACCCAGTGTGCTCAGTGCTGTACAAATATATAATGAAAAGATAGTCCCTGCCCCCAGGACCTTACAGTCTAAATACAAGATAAAAGACAACAGATAGTTATAAGACAGACAGACAAGGGAGTACAAGAAAATATTCAGATAATGTGAAGTGGATGAGTCAATCATCAACCGCTGCAATAGTTTATAACTTGTCAATCAATTCTTCAAACTTAAATCTATGGCTTCCTTAAATCTCACTTCTGTTGTCCCTTAGGTTGTTCATATGATAAAAAATAAAATAAAATAAAATAAAATAAAATAAAATAAAAAAACAGACCTATCTCAGTAGTTGCTGATATTCTTTTTTGTATGCCCTTCTCTGAAGGGAATTTCAGTTTACTATGTAATCTTCATTTCACCTCTTCTCAGTCTGTTCTGATCTTTTTGTTTGTTTAACTGTCGGTTTGTTTTCCTGGCAATGGAGTAGAAAAGGAAAGCAACAGTCAGAGGCATCCATAAGAGATTTCGTATGCCAACTGGTTCTCATACCCTTAAGTGATAAATCACTACATCATCCTGGCTTTTCCTTTTATAAGGCCTTGTCTGAACACAGATTCACAGTGGTCTCATTAATTGTTTTTTTCCCCAGACTTCCTTGTTTGCGGACTTTGTTTACAGGATTAAGTTAAACTGTGATAAGTCACTGTTAAAGTGAAATTAGTGTGTTTACACACAAACTTGCACCAGTTTAACTAGAGCATATTTGTGTATAAATGTGGTGGGTTTTTTTTGTTTTGTTTTTTGTGATCTCAAGCTTCTAAAGTAAAGTTTCATGTATTACATTATGATGACTAAGCTGTTTTGGAACAGCTGGATGCTGTTCTGTTGTTATTTGCATCAGAACAGTGTCTTCCATAAATGGCCTGCAAACATCTAGTGATCAAGTGTCTGGTTACATCCAACTTGATTCACAAAGGACCTGAAGATTTTCTTGAACATTATTCTGTTTTATGGAAAAGTAGCACCACTTTATAAAAGCAGGACCTTTGGGAGGCTGGTCCCCCAACTCTCCTTTTTGTTTCTATTTTTATTTCTGATAAATCACTGAAAGAAGTAGAACAGGTGTCTTGAAATAATTTACTTTTAGATTGACCTTGGTAGAGAATAGCATGAGTGTAAATCATTTAATGCTTTAGAGTCCAGGAGTGGCCAAACTCATGGAACTCAAGAGCCACACAAGTTGATTATTAGACCTTCAAGAGCCACACTGAGGCATATAACCATATACTTTTACCTACTCCAAAATTGTTAAGTTTAAAATTCATTGAACACTTTAATTTTATCATAAAAAGAGGGCAAATATTGATCCTGCTAATGTCAGATTCTAATAATTACTTAAGGTTACCATGAAAACTAGGCCTATACAGTAAAAACTTAGCTGTTGCTGGATGTAGAAGACTGCAGGCTAGTGGCAAGGTTTTAAAAATCTGGGCGGTAATTTGTCAACACTGTACGTAAAAGCTCTCTCAGGTGCTGATCTCTTAAGTATTGTGCAATGTTTTTACTTAACAAATTTCATTATGGAATACAATGCTTCACAGCAGTTAGTTGTGCCAAAAATTGAAAGTAATCTACATTCAGTTTTAAACAATCTGTTTTCTTCTTCGTATTTTTGTTTCTTATTATTCCATGTCATGTTTAGAAAGACTTGTAAAACAGAATTTTATCTTAACAACGAGTAAACTGCATTAGGGCCTATGAGAAAATCTAAACATGCCACTGCTTCCCTGCCATCCCCGACCATGACGCCTCTTCCCCTCCGTCCCTGACTATGCCGCGCTTTCCTCCCAATCTCTGACCATGTGGCTGCTTCCCTAATGTACTTGATCATGCTGCTGCTTCCCTGCTGTCCCAGATGATGCTGTGCTTCTCCCCCGTCTCTGACCATGCCACCACTTCCCTGCTTTACCTGACCATGCTGCTCCTTCCCTGCCATCTCTGACCATGCTGCTGCTTCCCTGCCATCCCTTACCATACTGTGCTTCTCCCCACCATTCCGACCAAGCTGCATTTCTCCCCACTGTATTCTTCCGCAAGCCGCACTTTTTCTTTTGAGACCCACAAGCGGCTCACGAGCCACAGTTTGGTCACACCTGCTTTAGATTATTATAAAGAAACTTGCATCTCTTCATTCACTCACTCCTGTTTGCCTCTTGGGGGGGGTACTGAAGTTTTACAGACCCTTCCCCCTTCAGGCAGTGACTTGAGGTGATGGCTGAAGGACAATGCAAAGAGGCACTGTTCATTTGTGTCCTCTACAGGCACAGACTAGTTTAGGCACAAGCCAAGTAAGCCATGGCTTAGGGCTTCACATTATGAGAGGCCTCTGAATATGTTGGGGATAACTAAGAAGATGTATCATAGTTGAAACTGATAATGCAAATAAGGCTTTCTGCAAGAAGTATGTTTTATTTAGTTATTTTTTGTTGTATCTTTGCCTATGTATATATGCCAATATGATGGTTTATAATTTGTTTCATTATCCTTTCTGTTATAATGTAATACTTTTTTCTCTTTATGTTTTTATGGTATGGGCCCTCTGAATCTTGACATAGCTTAGGACTGCAGCATTTCTTAATCTGGTCCTGCTATAGGCCCTTCCATTTGTATAGATTTGTCCTTTTCCTCCACTTGTCACCACATAGTAGTTGTATTGTCACTTTATCTGGGAGCATGTGTTAGTTTCTAGGAAAACCAACAAAAGTCCTGTGGCACCTTAAAGACTAACACATTTCTTTGGGCATGAGCTTTAGTGGGCTGCTGCAACACACTTTATCAGGTCTGACAGCTGATGAAATGGTTTGTAGCCCACAAAAGTTTATTCTTGAAGAAATGTGTTAGTCTTTAAGGCTCCACATGTCTTTTGTTGGTTTTGCTATATCAATGATTACTCCTCTGGAACTTAGTTTCCAGTGGATTATTCCTTCCTTCCTTCCTAAAAAGAGGGCGAGAGATTATAGTCTACACTGATTTTCATAACAGACAAGAGGGGACAGCAACATGTCTTACATTTGTTTTACGTTTAGTTTTGTTACCTCAGAAATGGGAGTGATGGCAGTGAGCGTTAGTGTGAATTTCTTTTTTTCTTCAAATGTGACTAAAAACTATTTATAAACAAAATTGGGATTCCTTGAGAGAAATGGCAAAAAAAAAAAAAAAAAAAAAAGCCATTGGAAAATGATGAAAAAAATTAGTTTTAAAAAAAATAAAATTAAAAATCTATTGTAATAATCTAAAGAACGTTGTTAGAACCATATATAAGGAAATTTAATTTTTAAAGATGTGCTCTGAACCTGACAGTATTCCTTTAATTTCAAAATTCACTGCTAAAACTCAAACTGTAGCTTGTTTTTAATTTTATTTTCAATTATGAATCACAAGGTACTTCTTTTTATCATAAGGTTTTTAGCCTGTAGTAAATGTGTTGTGTTGTATACTGCACACACCCCTGCTTAACATGGGAACCACAGATTATAGTTTTTGAGTTTATAAAGCCCTGTTCTCTATCTAAAGGTTGCTGTTGTTGCTAGGTCACATTCCTGAAACAGAGAACCTATTATAGCTACTTTTGTACAAATTCTTCTGTCATTTGCTTTTAATGACTATTTTCAGTTTTCTTTTGAAAGGTCTCTATTTTCTTCTTCCTTTTGAAATGGACCTTCTTGTCATTCTGGGGTCAGGGAAGGAATGTAGAACCCCTTCTTCAGATATTTAAAAATTCCACACACGATGGCCTGAGATGGAGTAAGCAATTTACTAATTCAGGTTTTTCACAGAGAGACAAAACCAACCAATCAACCAAACATGTCCTCTTCTTCACTATCATGAATTTTAATGTAGTTTGGCACGCTAGTTTTCACAGATTTGATCTCTTAGGTCAGGGGTCTACAACTTGTGCTCCAGACCCATGTGTGGCTCTTTGCCTGCTTCCTGGTGGCTCCGGGCTTAGCCTCCTTGCCACTGGGGGACCCTGCAGCAGGGCTGTTCCTGGTTCTGGGATCTTCCTCCTCCATCAGGGAACCCTGGTAATAGACACCCTGGCCCAGCTCTCCCCAGCTCCCATCAGGAGGTTACACCTGTTGCAGCTCTCAAAACACTTGGTTATTGAAGGAATTTTTTAAAATGGCTCTTTTTATCTTTTGGGTTGCCAGCCGCTGTTGTAGGTCAAAGAGTTCAAACTCCTTTAATGACAGTGTCCATAGCTCTACATTATTTTCGAAGAGACTTTCTGTGCAGTTTAATACATGTACTTTAAGTTACAATCTATGCCTCATCTTTCACTCCAGTGTTTCTTTGACTGACCTTAGAAGAAGTGTCTGGCTTTTTCAGGAACTTGTTTTACAATTTTCATATGATTTGAAATATCTGGACTGAGCATACAGTGGCTTTAAAAAGTGAAGTTGCTGCCACCTGACAAAATTTGCTCTTAAATACAATTCTTTGTCCACTGTTCTTTCTCAGAAGCATTCTCTGTGTAGCTCTGCTAACCCAGCTTGAACCTATGGATCTCCTAGGCAAAGACTAAAGCCTGGGATAAGCTAAAAAAAAGTTGGGTGTGACTTAGGTACATTGCTTAGGGGTGTGAAAACCCACATCCCCAAGTGACATAGTTCAGTCAATCTAACCTCCTGTGTAGATACTGCTAAATCAATGGAAGAAGTGTCATCAACCCTCAGGTTAGTTGAGCTAAAATGTTCCAAAAACACATAGGCTTTGCAAATGTGAAATGTATTCATTTTTAATACAAGATTACAAAGATTTGCAGGGTATTAGTCTTTGTCATTTTCCACAAGCAAGTTAAAGTGTAAACTTTGGTGAACATGAATTTCCTTGTGTGCATTTCCTCTATGGTTCTGTAACCGTTGCAGAGACTCTTAGGGTGAAATCAGTGTTTTCACTGAAGTCAATGACAAAACTCCATTGACTTAACCTGTCTAGGATTTCACCCTTAAAGAACAGGGTATAGCACAAAATTTATGATACAATTTTCCAGATGTCCGGCCATATCATCTTTAAGTAATGCTGTCTTCATTTTTAACTATCCTGATTCCCTGGACTTCAGAATACAAATAAGATTTCTGAGGTATTGAGTCCACAACCCACCCATAACAGCCCAGTATATCTTCATTAACAAGAAACATTTCTATTGATTTCATTTTGCAATGTTTCATATTACACATAACAAATATGTATGGTCACCTAAGTGAATTATTGCAATTCAATTTGGAAAGATTGCTTTAGGTTATTGTATTATCTCTAGGATGCCTCAGTCTCTGGGTGTCAAAACTGTTTTTATTTAATGGAATAACATGGAAAAGTTAATCAGAGTAGGTTAACCTCTGTGGAACTCAAGGTCACATACATTCAGTCTCAGTCGTAAATGGGGAGCTTTCATTTTTAAACTTTCAGAAAAATAGTCATGTATGGGAAAAAGCTAACATGGGACTACTTAACAGACTTGCCCCTCTCAGTAAATTTATTGGGCTTTTCGCCAAGGACAATTTCTAAGTAAAAAGATCCTCCAAAACAAATAGCATTAAACAAGGCAAACTTAATTAAAATCATTACCACAATAAAGCTTTTTGAAATAAATCTCTTCAAACAGATTTTGGCTTGAGGTTTAACATTACTTTTGTATATGTAGAAAGTGAAACAATATTCTTTTAAAGGAGAAAAATGTGGGGTTATGTTGAGATTGCTGTTTATTATGCTAGTAATAATTGTTTCATGTTATCTTAACTTTCCGGCTTCTTTCTGATCACTTGCTTTGTTCAGCTTTGTTTCTCATCCTACGCTTATACTGCATACACGTGGGTCAGAGATGAGTCCCTAGGACAGAGGGATCACCTGATCCCTAGTTGGGAGCCTCTAAGCACTACAGTAGTACAGAAAATAAGTAATATTAGTAAATAATATGTTTTCAAACCTATCAGACTGAAAATATAAATTCTTGGTTAGACTAGAGCTTGAATAGGACCGTAGGGCAGGAACAGCCAGATGCCCACAGTAATGTAGTGAAGCAAACTGGAGCGGAGAAGTTGGAACTTCATTTGGCACTATTATTTAACCTGTTTGCAGATGGCAGCAGTTTGTAATCTGATGGGTTTGAAGTTTTTGTGAATTTTAAACGGGTGTGAAGATTCTGGCAAGTATAGCAACATTCAGAGGGCTGGAGGTAAGAATCAGTCTTAGAAACAGAAAGATTTCTATTGTCTCAGTGATGAGCAGCCTTGGAATGGACAAGCTGGTTTGTTTGAAATGTAGAACTAATGCAATTTCAATAAGAAAACTGGTTTTGTGTTGCCATTAACACCTTTAAACAGAATGCTTTTTAATTTTAATCATAAAGAATATTTTAAAAAGCAGATGTAATTTTTGGTATTTGCAGATTTTAAGAATTGGGTATTTTCATACCCATACATAAATGCCTCAACATGGAAAGGGATGGATGTCTGCTAAACAAGTTCATATGCTTCACAAGTTCACTCTGTCACCTCAAACTTGAAACTTCATGTCTGTGCAGAGGGCCATCCCAAAGTCTACGCATCACTTAAGTTTCTTTACAGCATGCAAAACAGAACATGAGTATGACAGATATGGAGCTCAGGTACTATGCTGACTCTGTGAACGAGGGGTGTATTTCAGCGATAGGTAACAGGTGTCAAACCACTGTGAAACTTGGTGAGTAGACAAAAAACCCAGAGGACACAGTTGATGCGTGGGGAGTCCAAAATCCTCTGATATATGTAACAAATGTTAAGTACTATTTACATAACTTTTGTTGCTGTCTCTTCTCTTCCCTATCATCATCTTCTTCATTATTAATATCAAGGTGGTGAGGCTGTGACGAGTCAATTGGATCCTTTGGAAGAATTGTCTCCAATAATTCTAGTTGTCTAATTGTCTCCAATAGTTCATCTCATCTAGTTGTGGATGATGTTAAATTTAGGTTCACCCTTTTTTAACCTTAAAAACTAATGCCTTCCTTTCCAAAGACATTGTTTGTTAGTGCAAATATTTCTTTTTCTCCAAATGTGCCAGCTGTGGGTATAGTGTTCTGCCCAGAGTCTGTTATAGTTAAACTGACAAATCAGTTCGTGTTCTGTTCCTGCCAAATCCTGCAGCTGCCGCACAGCCTGCTGCCTTCAAAGCCACAAAGTTTTAAGTAACTGACGATATTGAATCCTGATGCTGATGACAATGGATGGACATAGAGTCCCTGAGCTCTTTTGCGAACAAAAAGAAGCTTCTCTCTGTCACTGTCACACGATAAATGATTTCCATTCACCAAAAGCTTTGACTGAATATAGAGCTGGCCTTGGTTCACTTCAGGGAATAGAGTTCTTTTCAGTGGTCAGCAAAAGAGAGGCCAGAACTGATCATTAATATTTTAAAAGCTAAACATGGAAATGACATCACAAATGATGTATTGTGTCTGTTGTTTCTATATTAAGACAATGATTTCTAAAGGAATCAAGATTTTTCTAGCTTGGGACATTTGAAAGAATCTTAGGTTCCTTAGTGCCACTCTGATCAAATCCTTAATCACCAAATGTTTGTCAGATTCTCAGCTGGTGTGAATCAAACCAGCTTCACAGAAGCCAGGGCCAAGCCAATGCTTGTTTTCCCATTCTTTTATCCCAAGGCCACTATTAATTCAGCTTTTCTTTCTCGTCTTATGTCTGTATGTTGGACTTGTTTGTTTCCCTAAGATCTATTGGCTTGTATTAAGAATTGGTTTTGTTTTTATTGTTATACTTTGTTATATACATTATATAGAATTATATTTTTCATCCAAAATGTTACTTGGGTATGACATTTTAGCATACTAATTACATTTTTGTCATTATATCTGCACTATAATATTAATCATAACAAGAAGAGAGGTACAGGAGAGATGAATTAGGACACACATTTTAAGAAAACGTACAGTGAAAGAGAGCAATACAACTAAATAATTTCTTTTACAATTCTGAGTACTTTATAGCCCTTTCAGAGAATAATGAAAAAAATTTCCAGAACTGTATTTTAGCATATGTTACTGATTTAGAGTCTGGTTTTCAAAACTGCCCAAGTGCCAGATTTGCAATGGTATTGAGGTGCCAAAAGGTGCAGATGGCTACCTAGTGAGATTTACATAAAATTAGGCATCTATTTCTCATTGACTTTCCAGTTGATTTCAATGGGCATTAGGTATGGAAGTGGTTTTGTTTTGTCAGTCCCACTAAGCCAGTGTTTTCAAACTTTTTTCCTCAGGACCCAGTTAAAAAAATCACTTATACCCGTGATCAGTACTGGGTCCTCACCCTAACTTTAAAAACCATTGCACTAGGCTCCTACCTAGCTATCTTTAGGTTCCTAAATCCTATTTTAGAGCTGGCCTAATTAACATAAGAGCATAAGTTCCTTTGGGATGTCAATAAAACTTATGCTCTTAAATCATGAAGGTGCTTTTGAGAATATAACCTTTAAATAACATTAAAATTTGACCCAGAGGGAAGAAATCTGGATCAAAGAGGCATTGTATAACTAATTCCAGTGATCTTTCACTATGCAGTAGATAATATGTTGAATGTGAAGTGGCAGAAATACCATAAACATGCCTGTTTTGCACTATTTCAGCATGGGTTGGATGAGGAGAATGACTATGGTGATCATTCCGTGATGTATACAATGGACGTGTCAAATCAATATGTAATTGACACTGTACATTTAGGCATATTGTTTCAAATTTTCTTAACTGAAGGTTGCTTTATGGGAAAATGTAAATCTTCTTACTTTCTTATTCTGTTACTTTCTTTGATAGTGCCAGCCTTCGATGCCCAGGCTGTGAATGCTGGAAAGGAAACCTCTATTTCATTGTACTATTTAAAAAGACAATTTTAAATTTTTGCAATTGTTTTTTCTGATGCTAAAATTCAAGGAATCAGTAAACTTTACATTCCTGCCAGTTTTAAGCAGATACAGACAGAATATATGTTTCATATAATGTGAAAGATATCAATTTCATGCTACAGCAGATTTCTGAAAAACACTGCAGTGTCTTATAATGCAGTGAAACCCCAACAAAATACCCCTCTGATTAGGCTACTTCCTGTTTGAGGAAACCACATTTTATATACATCAATGTACCAAGTATAGTTCTGCTTCACCGTTATTGGAGGGAAGTCTCCATTAAAATTATGAATGTTTTTCAATCCACCAGTGGTAGCTGACAGGCTTTATGATACATATCATTGTACAGATTCACAGTTACAGTTAACCATTTTGGCCTAGATTTTCAAAACTGTCTAATGCTTTTGGGTGCTGTGCTTCTGGGCTGCTTTGTCAGAAGGATGGGTGCTCAGCACTTTTGCACACCCAACATTACTGGTCAGTTTTGAAAATGTAGACATTTATGTCCAAATATAAGTGCATGTTCCTAATTTTTGGTAGTGTGATAGCATTTAAGGGAATTGGTTTTGTAAACCTGATAAGATGGTTGTTACTCTTTTAATACTCAAGACAGACTAGCAAGTGTTGGAGTGTTTTGCTGAATCAGGGCTTAAATCATAGTTGATCTGAGAATATTTATAGGGAAAGGAAGGGATGCATGGGCAAAATGGTGGAGATAATGGAAATTCACATGTAATTTTAATTATGGAGACGCTACCACCACTCCATAATGTCACAATTTAACACCTTGTCAATAAAACCACAGGCAAGAAAATACAGTAGAGGAAATGGAGAGGAAATTATTGTGAATAATGCTGATGAAAAATTATTCCAGGAACATTTTAAAGGGGAAAACTGAGATATCTCCAAGCACTGTTCACTTTCTAATCTTTCTGTTGCTGAGTTCCCTGTCTCTCTGACCATTATCTGGTTTGCCTATCAGACCCCTCCCTCATGACATTGTTACTCCATGACTTCCAGCCTGTTAATGCCAATGACTTCTCATTTCCTCTCATCCTTCTTCCTGTCTTGTCTTTTTCATCCATTGATATGGTTGATTCTCTCTGCTCTTCCCTTTTACTCTCTCTCCTGTAGCAGGGGATAGCTTTGGCTCAGCCCCAACATCTGCTTCTTTAGCTCCAGCTTTTATGTAGTGGAGCATCACTAGCACAGATCCCATGGCTTCCTTAATTATGAATTTATTCTCTTCATCTTTAGTTCTGGCATATTCCTAGCTAAACAACCCTACTCCAACTTTACTGAATGTCACACCTACAATATCAGCTACCTTTCCACCATCTTTTACTCACTCCTCAAGCCTTCCATTTCTCCTGCCTCCACTTCTTTCTTCACACAGGATCTCACTCCTTTCCAAGAGAAAACTGACAAAATACCACATGACTTTCTTCTTCTCTTTGGTTCATCTTCCCACTCCCCTTCCTCTTCTACAAATCTTTCCTCCTTCTGGGTCACATGGAAAGAAGTTCCTCATCTGCCTTCCTCCACTTGTCTCAGTGACTCCATTCTATCTCCTGACTTCCCTCACACATGCAGTCATTACCTTGCCTTAATCTTCTTTTTAGCTTCTCACTCCCTTCTGGCTTTTCCCCACATGATTACAGGTATGCTTTAGTCTCTCCTATTTTAAAAAAACATCCTTGAGCCCATTTGCCTTGATAATTACCACCCCATCTCTCTTCTCTCTTTCATATCTAAGATCATTGAATACATTGTTACAGTCTGGGGTTCCTCTCCAATTCCACATTAACCTCTCTCCAATCCAGAATCCACCTTTTATACTTCACTGAAACTGCTTTTGCCAAGTGACGAAACAGTTCTCAAAAAAGCTAAGTGATATGGTCTTCAACTATTTATTTAACTATCAAAACTGTATATATCAATATGTTCATATGGCAAATTTCACACCTTAAATAAACTTACCAATGCAATGTGTACTTTGGAAGTGGGATGGCTGAGAATTTTACTTAATGGAGAACTGCTCCATTCTAGGGATGGACACAAGGCCTATAGAAGTCAGTGGAGAGACTCTTCTCAACTTCCCCGGGCTTCAGATCAAGCATCAGTTCCTTTGCATTTTGGAAGTATATATGTTTGGGCTGCAGACATTTAAATTAGTATCTTTATAGTGTAATTAAGACCCTACTTGAATTGTAGGATGATTGTCAAAAAATTGCAGCTGAGTTGCAGGCATGGAAGATTAGGGAGAAGTTATAGTGAGCATTATTATTTTCAGTAATAGAGTCTGTTATTACTTTCCTATGTTCTTTTTTGCTGTCAGCCACCCAGGGCTGAAAGTGGGGGCACAGGGCTGATATCAGGAACATGAGGCTGAATGCTCCTGAATTTCCTTCATTAGCTTCACTTGCTCACCTTTACTCTGATAATGTATCATCACATATTCTGAACCAAAAAGTGTTTGGCACTGTAATATGTCATGCCAAGGTTCTTCCGTCTTTACGCTCATTGAATAGCCCACTGAAATCACTGAGAGTTCAGATGGCATAATAATCTGGCCTACTTTACATATTTCCCTAAGAATATTAATAATCTGTGTAGGTTGTGATATTTCCTGGGGTACCCAGGTTGTGAGACATTTCACTAGCACCTGTCCTTAGCATGAGGAAGCCTTGTCTATACCTGCTAGGGGTCATCTCCCTGACATACCACCCACAGGCAGCACAAGTACTCTCCCTCTGTCCACACAGGATCTGCTGTCCGTTTACAGGTTAGAAATAGGCACACACCAACTCCCAAGTCCTCTGAGCATCTGTCTGCAGTCTTCAGTCCCTGACCTCCCTGACACCTTGCAGAATTCCCAGATCTTCTGCTCCCAAAGGAACAGAATATACAGCTCAGCAGTTATACTTGCTTTCTGTATAACCACATCTAAGTGCTGTGAGTTAAGCAGGGCTGTATTCCTCAGTATAAGTTTATTTAACAAAGAACAGAGATTCAAATGTATCTCACATCTGATCCCATGCCTTACACTCTCCTGCATTTATTTTCATCCAGTTCTGTACATTCTCCCTCTTCAAAGCATCTGACGAAGTGGGATATTCTCCCACGAAAGCTCATGTGATCAATAAATCTTAGACTTTAAGTGCCACAAGACTCCTTGCTTTTTTTGGAAACAAAGGGTTACACATAAAATAAAATCATAACATGCATTTTAGACTCTAGACTTAATAAAGAAGATACCCTCCTGGGTAATGAAATTTATTTTACACGAAGTTCTTCTTCCCACATTTAACAGTCAGCTGAGCTGTTATACTGTTGCATGAAGCAAACCCACTTTCAGGTTACTTTCTAGGTGAGGGTGCAGAGTGAGTCTGTACGCTTATAGTCCAAAAAGCCATTGTCCTAACTGGCAAACAGAGTAACCCTGATGCCTGAATTTCCCTGGGAAACTTTGCAGTCACTTGATTAGCATTTTGCTCAGATTGTAAATAAGCATTCATTTCGAAGTGAATATATACAAAATGTAATTCCTTATATATCCATCCATCCTGTGACAACTATAGTGACCAGGCTTTTGGGAGAGATCTCACAGGATGCTGTTTGGTGAACTAGGATGTAGGCCAGTGGTTCTCAACTACTGTGTTGGGACACATTACTATGTTGCTACACAGTGCTAAGTGTGTTGCGGAGAGCCAGGGTGGGGCTGGATTCAGACTCAGGAGGGTGGGCTGGTGTGTTCTGCAGGGTGTCTCATGCCTCCAAGTGTGTTGCGACCCTCAAAAGGTTGTGAACCACTGATGTAGATAACAGACCCAGAGATGCCCGTTCCCCTTATGCACTCCTGTACCCTCTGCCCATTGACATAAAGAAATCCCTGGTTTGAACAGGTGTAATCTGCAATATTTTTGCTGCCTGAAAAATGGTAGGAATGAAAACCTTATCCTAATGAGGTCAACAACAAAACTCCCATAAGGATAATGGGGTCAAGATTTCACACATTAATATTAAACAGTGTAGACAGAGAGTGAGACATGATGGCCTTACTTTTAGTGAAGCCTCTATGTATTTTAAAGTTTCAGAGCGCTTAGTATTTCCTCAGTCCTTCACAAATAATCTTTGTAGTATTTAAAATCTTTGTCCTTTGCTGGCAGATCATTTTTGTACAAGCTTCAGAGTAGTGGAAATTTTAATATCCAAGGTAAAAGCCTTTAAATAAGTATATAAGGACCTTTAAAACAAACAGCTGTAGCTTAAATTTTTGCAAATCATTTTGTTGAATTTGTTTTTATCCTTGGGAATCACCCTTAATGGTCTTGTGACTCTTTTCATGGGTTAAGAAGAGACAACTGTGGACTTTCACCAGATGAAAAGATGGAGGACTTTGAGTGAATTTACTCAGTAATGAATGAAAAAGCTTCAGTGGGAGGATAAATTGACCAATTAGTAAACATAATGCATAGAACATTTTTTAAAAAGCAGATGCAGCAGGCTGACATGAAGCTCTACATCTCAAAACAGGACTATGATGGAGTTCTAATTATTCTTCAGTTGGGAGAACTGATAAATGAATCTGTCCATCCCCAAAATATGCAGACTATCCAACATGCAACTGATCCTGAATTTCAAATCAATAGGGTTTAATATTTCACTAGCAATCATACATTTGAAAATCAATGTTGTCATGGTTGGTAATGCTGTCTTACAGAAGAGATGCTTACGAGACAAAAGGACTGAAGGCAGTGCTTCAAGGATGAACTAACAAAAACAGTTCTGAAGCAAACTGTTTTACATAGTGGCTTAAACTTTGTGCCCTATGTTTTTATAGCTGAAGCACTGGGTAAGGCAATGGTAAAGCATATGCAAAAGGCGGTGAAGCTAGTAACAGGCTTTTTACCAACTTGAAATGCACATCATATATGTTTGAAAGCGAGTCAGCTGGGCTTATTCTAGCGTATACTTGCAAAAATATGTATTCTGTAGGCTAGCTATTAAAATTTAGGTGTAGCAAACTAGTCAATACATGCCCAATGAATGCCTGAATATAATTGTCATGAAACACTGCCATCTCTGATAGAATGTAGAAGGCATGCAAACTTTTCAAAGTTCAGTATCTGTATTCTGGCTCACTTTATTCTACTACTTGCAAAGACATCTTAGTCTCCCAAGAAAGTGTCTTTCTCCTTACTTTCCTCCCTCAGTCCTAGTCTCTGTCACATACTTAGACTATATGTGATGGACACCTGAAGGAGAACTGTAAATACACCTACCAGACTCTTCACAGTGAAAAGGGCAAGGCTTAAAATGGGATGTATTGTTCTGGTTGTAGACTTGGCCAGAAGAAATGGCCTGGGTTGATCCAAAACACATGTACTATTCAAAAGTAGTTGTTTTCCTCTGTCTTCTTGACCTCTGGCACCAGCACCACACAAGGCCACTTAAGAGGGTATGATCTGTCTTTCAGCACAGTACTTGTAAGGAACCTGCCAGGGTTTGAGGAGGTCTAGCTTTGAAAGGACAAAAGGTTTTCTTTGTCTTGATGGGGAGAAGCAACTCAGAAGTATTAGATTTAGCATGGGTCTGAAAAAGGGATGCCACAGGACAATCTGTGTGCCTATAAAGTATGGAATATTGCTACTTCAGGACTTTCCCAGCTTGCTTCCTTGTGGACCCAAGTATCCACTACTTTGCCTCTGGGGATCCACTGTCAATTCCCTGATTCTAAAAGCACTAATTCAACTTGGTCCATCTTTATTTCCTGCACTCTGGGATTTAGTACTTAACAAAGGGGCACAGAATAGCATCAAGACCTGAGGGCAGAAGGTGGCTGACTAACCCCAGTCTCTAATAGTAGCTTGGAAGAATCTCAGTTCCAAGTTAAAGCAATAGTTATCTAGTTAAAATATTTCTACACTGACACATTTTAGGACCATCTGAATTCCAAAAAAAGATGGTGTGTTGTTTCTGTTATTGGTACTGTAGCAAGGAGCTGTGGCCTTCCTCTGAGCCTGGGCCTGAGAAATGCCCCAAATGCCCTCCCTGGCCAGATTGGGGAACTGCAGGACCTAGGCCCTGGAAGCAGAGGTGCGTGGCCAGGGCAAGAAGGGGAAGTAGAAAAGCCCAGGGTGGGAGCTCAGTTGGGGCTGAGCTCCTAACGGGGAAGGATGTGCCTGCCCGGAAGAAGCAAGCCAGAGGAGGCCAGGTCCAGCCCCACCAGCTGGCCCCAGCCTCTCCAGCCAGTCAGCTTTATGGCCTCCCCAGTCTCCCTGGGCTGAGTGACTGGGATGGGAACCCTGAGGCTGCAGACTAGGGAGGGCACTTCAAAGCCCACTGAACCCAGAAGCAGCTACCCTGCTCGGAGGTGGACCAGGAACCAGAGGAAGCTGAGGATCCTGTGACTTACAGCCCCTGAGATCTAAAGGAACTTCCCTCAGTGGAGGAAGAGCTGCCAGTGGCATCTGGGGCTCAGGACCTGGAGGAGTTGCCCCTCGCTGAGAAGCCTGAGGTGTACCTGGATCTGCCACCCATGGACATAGAGGGGTTCAGTGGGATGCCACAGGTGATCTACAAAGGGGATACTGAACTATGCTACCCCTTTTGGAATCCAGGGAGGGGGAGGAAGTAGTCCAGGGAGAGCGGAGTGCCGTGCATCTGCTTGCACCAGCAGGTTGCGGCTGGAGCCCAGCTGGCCCGGTGACTTGGTCTACGGTCACTGGTAGGGCCCTGGGCTGGGACGCAGTAGAGTGGGTGGGTCTGCGTCCCCCTCCTCACCTTCTTTCCTTCCCTGACCACCCGAACAACCAATCGACCGCTGTGCCTGTACTGCATTAAGCCATCTGCGGTGTTCTTGCCCCGCCTGGGGGCCGGGGCTCACAAGACTTTGTAGCTGGGACCCGAAGAGTCCTAGAGGGGAACTTGGTGGGAAAAGAGGTGAGGGACCTGCTGCCTGGAGATGACTTCGATCTGAGCAACTCCCTGACGAGATTGAAAAGGGGTGCCCTCCAGGCAGAGCTGGGACCCTGACTGCTACAGGTACCTTATACATTTATTCTTCTCTGAGGGAGAAGTTGATAAGTGCAGAAAGTTGTAAGTGGATCCATAAAACAAATTATCTGTGGTTGTGGTCCCATCCTTCCATTTGAATGACATCTCTCTCTGAAAAAGAACAGAGATTTCCTTGTGCCAAACATTGAAAAGGAGCAGTGCTTTCTGTTTCTGAGAATATTGTCTTTTCGCAGCTTTCCCAGGGCAGAAGTGAGGCTGATGTTATTTGAGCACGAGTTATGTTTTGCCTGAGAAATGGAATCTTAACTCTGAATTTTCCAGCTTTCTGATTTTTTTTTTAAAGATTTTTAAATGTTATTAAAGGCTTGTGCACACTTATAACACTGATGTGTGCTTGTAACTGTAACTTCATCTTTATAAAGCTTTTTGTGTGGGAATTTTCTCTACAGACCCAGGTGTTTAATTAGGGATGAACTCTCATCTCATTTTCATTTGGGTTAGTACTTGTGCAGTAATCATTTTAACGCTTAGCTAATGTTTCATTTCTTTTTCTCTCTAGGGATTTCAAGACTGTTTGGAAGTTAGGGTGAGAGTGGGTCAGCTTTCCTCTTCTCTTTGTGTTTCTGGCATCTTTTTCCTCTTGTGTTTGTTTAGTTTTGTGGTTGTTGTAGGTTTGATTTTGTCTGCCCTCTGGGCTGGCATAAAGGACAGAGACCTAAGCTTGTTGTGGTTTCTGAGGTTTTAACCCATAGCCGTGGGTTGAGAATTTTTGTCTCCAGCATCTGTCTTTGCAGAGGAGTGTGTGCTGGCTGTGGGGAAGATGTTTGGGTTTTAAATGTGAAGTACACTGCCTGTGTGAGCAAGGATTTTGTTGTGTTTGCTGTCATTTTTAGCCTCCTTGAGCCAGGGGTTGTGGAAGTGATTGTTGTGTTGGGTGTTTTTTCCTTGTAGGTCCCCTCTCAACAGTTGCTGTTAGAGTCATTATATCTACTGGTCTTTTTTAAGGAAGTAAGCAGCGGGCTAGGCATTAGGGGGGTTCTGTGTTCTGCTAAGACCAATGGCCCGAATAGGAGGATTCCTTATGTTGTAAAGCACCAGAGGTGCCGCTTGTTATGTCCTTTCATGTGCGGGTTTATATGGCATTTAAACAATGCTTCCAAAGTGTTAAAAGTTTCCCTGCAGTATAGGACTACATTACAACATTATGACAATAAATACATTATATTGTTGCCACTGAGGGCATGGCCTGTCTTCATTGTGGGAGTCTGACACGTTTGTTTAGTCAATGACCTAAGACGAGAAGGCTGACCCTGGGAATGATGGCCCTGTGCCGAGTAATGTGGCGGTTTCTGAGAGGAAAGCAGAGGGTGGGGTGGCTGTGGCACAGACTGGTCCCAACAGGCTCTAGATGCTTTTGAGGATGTTGCTACAGGAAGGTTAATGCCCCCTTCACAGCTTGGGGGAGATGGTGTTGGTTCCGTGACTCCTGACTTGGTGGCCTCTCAGCTTCAGCCTGGCTGCAAAATGAAGGCTGAGCCTGTTTTTGTGCAGCCCTGCAGCCTTGGTTGAGAATTCTGGCTTTTTGGCAAAGCTGCAAAGCCACAAAGCCAGTGAAAATGGAGGAAGTTCCTGTGTCTGAAGGGGCTGTGGAGCAGGTTAGTTTAGTTAGTGTGGTTGAGGAGCACGCTGCTGAGGGCGGTTGGGGGCACAGAAAATTTTCTGCTAGCAGTTTGCGTCCTTGGTCCCACCAAGTCCTTTTGCTGCCATCCACTCTGGAGTCTCTGAGGTCCCCCCCTTGAGATTCATAGGAACTCTAAGAATGTGGGGGATGACAAACTCACAGAGGTCTTGAACTCCCTGATCAGGCTGTACCGCAGATGCTAAGAGCAGGTTTCTGGAAGAGCTAAGGGACAACATGGAGCAGAATTGGCAGATGGATTTCCTGACTGTATGCTGCTTCTGTTGTCTGCTCAGTATATCATGAAATGTCTCTCTGTGTCTCAGTTTGACAAACAGAAGTGGTATGATTTGAAAAAAACTGATGACCAAAGTGTGTGTCTGTTTGACCAATGGAAATGTTGAGGAATAATGGACAAGGGGGAGAATTTGGTGGTTTTGTTTGACAGGTTTTTATCTTTCTGTGTCTTATCATCATTTTTTTCCCTGATGGTCTGGTGGGCAATTTTATAATGTTGTTCTCTTAATATGAATGGATTCAGGGACATTAAAAAGATGTGGCTCTTTTTGAATGCTCTGTCCCAGAAAAAGGTGGACATTTCATTTTTGAAGGAGATGCACACAGATGCAGGCAACCAACGGATTGGCTAGTTGCTTGGAGAGTGAAGGTTCTTAGAGTCATGTTCTACTGCAAGCAGAGGGTTGTCATTCTCTTTGTAGACAGGGTAAAGCCTGATTCGCTGGCTATCCAGGAGGTTGTTCGAAGATGTTTATTCATTGTTTGAGCTACTTTTGAGCAATTTTTATTGTCTTAAGTTCCTGCTATACAAAAAACCAGGGCAGTTGGGCGCTCTTTGGACAAATTGCTTGATAAGTGACATTTTAATTTTGGAGATCAATTTTAGTTGTACTCTTAATGCAATATTGGATAGGACTTTATTTGGAACCACATCCACTCTCTGCTCAAAACCTTGCAAGACGTTTACAGGTTTCTGACCTGACTGGTGTGTGAGGACATTTTCACCCTTAGGCACAGCAGCACCTGGTTGAAAAGGCAGAATTGGGAAGGACATATGGAAAAGATGGAGGAGAGATTCCAAAGGTAGAAATGTTGTTTGTCTCAATTCTCCTTTCTAGGGCAGGTGTTAGTCATTTATAATTGAAGTGCCTCTGTGTTGTGACTTAAGTGTATCATTTTGGATTTCCTTCCACTTTTTTAAGGAAAAGTTCAGATGTTCTTTTGGACTTTTTCTGGGCTGGCCATCATTGGCTGAGGCAAGTATTTTTTCATCTGCCCTTTGTGAAAGGTAGTTAGGTTCTCATCAATCTTTTGAAGAGAGTCACTACACTTCAGTTACAATTTCTGCAGCAGGTGTTGTTTAGGGATGGCTCTGTTCCTTGGGAACCACGGACTTTTGCTTTTATTCAGTGGATAGGGAGCTGAGGTGTTGATTGGTAACTTTTTTGTTAGACTCGGGATGTCTCAGTTTTGAGGTGTTACCTGGCATGATAGGGTCAGACTGGAGAGTTCTTCGAGCACTGCTCGGATACACTCAGTAATAAGTATACGTGCCTCAGCACATGATTGGTCGGAAAACTTTTAGCCCTAGCCTGTCAAAAAAGGGCTGGTGGCACACACCCCATGACCACCTCATGGCTATGTATATGGCTGCAGCCCTGCCCCTCCTCAGTTCCATTTTTCTGCCCTAAGCAAGAGTATTGGAACAGCCCGCTCCTTGCGATCATACAAGCAGCCTATCATTCACCTTGTTTATGAACCACTCGCTCAGTTGGGAGAACCTCTTTGTGGACGTCATTCCATCAGAAAGCGCTCCCACACAGCACTTGGCTACGGGGCAGGAACACCTCTCTTCCCTGCTGGCTGCCATGCTGGGGTTCAAACCTTGCGCTGCCTGTGTCAAGGCCTTCCCGCAGGATGATCCCCCATGAGAAGTGCCTCCGGTTCCTGGGTGAGGCCCATCTGGTCACCAAATGCTCTATCTGTTGCTCCTTTAAACCTAGGACCATAAAAGACAGAGAGCAAAGGCGCCGTGTGTTGGCCTTGGAGCAAATGCAGCAACCTATCTACGAAGCTTCGGGGCTACATTCAGCACCGTGTGCCAGTTTGGCACCAAACCGTCCTGGCGCCGCTCTCCCGGAGAGCAAAAGACTCACTTGATACGAACCTTGGTACCAAAGCGTTGGCACCGCTCCATGTCTTCCTGGGATGGGCAAGAGTCGGTACTGGTTCCATCCACCATGGAGGGCTTTGAGGCAGCAAAGGCACTTTTTCCTTTGCCAGTGCCTCCCACCCTGGTACCACCAGAAGGAGGAGGAAACCGGCCTTCCTTTTGGGTGCCTGATTGCCCTGAAAAAGGCATTGAATTCTCTCCCCGGTCTCGGTACCAAGCTCCCTGGTACTAGAAATGGGTGCCCAGGAAGAGGGCCCTGGTACCACTGGGGGACAAAGCCCAAGAGCCTCCCCTCAGGGCTGTACCACTTTATCCTCACTGGCACCACCAACTGAAGCTTCCCCCACAGTGCTGAAGCTGAGCCCAACATGGCTTGGGGAACCATCTTGATCCCTGAGTCCTGAGGATGAGGCCTCGAGGGGGAGATAAATGGCCCCACCCACGGTCCTCAGTACTGACATCTTTCAGGTGCCAGCCCCATGAGTGATCTCCTCAGTGATCCCACCACCCTCCTGTGGTACCGATCAGCCTAGACCAGCGCTGTATCTTCTGGTACCCAACAGAGCCCTGAATCCCAGGCCCCGCTCCTATACAGGGGACCTCATGGCACATTTCAATTTCCTCTGCCATGTGTGTGCTCATGTGGGGTTGGAAGCTCATTTGTTTACGGGATCTAGTGGCACTTTATTTGGCCCTGGGCTCACATCACCTTTTGAGCCCATAACAGTTCCCCTGTACCCTAGTGTGCAGGAGATTGCCATGGTCCGATGGCAAACTCCTGTGTCTATCACTCTGTCTCAGATACCACAGGACAAAAGTACCAGGTCCTTGTGGAACATTTGCCCTTTCTCACCCACCACCCGGTGCCATCTCAAGGGATTGTGAAAGTGGCCTTAGGCCCCGGATAATTTCCCCACGACCCTGTCCCGAGATCTAGAGAGGTGAAGGAATTAGACCTGTTAGGCCAGAAGTCTTGCTTGTCCACTGCCTTTCAGCTCAGAATAGCCAACCACCAAGCTCGGATGGCCAGCTATATCATGGACGTATGGGAGTCCATGAATAAATTCAGGCATCTACTTCCCCAAGAGAACAGGGCAGACTATGACGCCTTTGTTGAAGAGGGTAGGCTGGTGTCCCAAGACTTGCTGTTATGTGCCTGGGATGCCTTGGATACGGCAAGCTGCGGTGTGGTTTCCGTCATGGTCCTGAGATGGGCAGCATGGCTTCAGGAGGCAAGAGTGCCCCCCTCCTCCCAGCAGGTCATAGTGAACCTCCCTTTTGAGGTAGGGTCCCTCTTTGTGGAAGGGTCAGATAGTACCCTCCACAGTGCCCTGGACCCCTGAGGGGACCTGAGATACTTTGGCATGCTATCCTCCTGGCCCACTGACCACCCTCCCAGCCCGTAATTGGCATCTAACAGTCCCTTTGCCCTGCAGGTTTTGTTTTCGTTAGGGTCCTTCTCCCCACCTAGGACTGCTAAGGACCCCTTGATCCCCCCCCCCCCCACGGGCCTTCCACCCTTTACCCTGAAGGTAAATTTGGTTAACATGATGCTGGGGCTTTGTGCCCTTCAGCATAACATTAGCTGAGCCCTCACAGGGTGACAAGGACCAAACCTAATCCTTTGCATTCAGGGGGGAGTACAATTCAGTTGCAGGGTGCTACGCATATCACAAATCACCCCCTGGAACTATATTCCTGGTGGTTCTGTTGGAATACTCTTCGGCAATTCTTCTTCCTGTACAGCATTCCTGTAAGAATGCCCCCCCTGCAATACTCCCTGGGCAGCCCATACCCTTGATAGCTTACGAGGACATGCCTGGGATAGGGGTTTGGTGAACCACCTTTCCCTATCTTGAAGCCCCCGCTGTCCCCCCCCCGCCCCCTGCAATCAGGTGGCAAGTGCAAATAGCAAGTACCCTTTGGGTCACGGTATTGGAGGCCTCCCCCCCCACCCCAGGACAGTCCATAATTCTGTGGTTCCCAACCTTTTCTCTGCCGTGGCACACCTTGATACCTTCAAATTTTTTGAGGCACACCGCTGTTAAAAAACGCATGAATATTCAAGTTAACTTAAATAACCTATGAATATTCATGAACCATGGCACAGTGTTTCAGAAATGCTCCTATGTGCAGTAGTAGGGATAGCAAAGCAGGGGTGGCAAAACAGGGGAGGTCAGGAGTCGTGTGCAGTGGCAGGAGTGAGTGTGGGGAGCAGAGCAGGGCAGGGGTGGCAAAAGAGGATAAGGGCAGCCGTGTGGAGAACAGCACAAGGGTGGCAAGAGAGGAGAGAGGAAGGGAGAACAGGAGTGGCTTTGTGGGGGGGCAGGGAGAACCTGGGGAGTGGGAAGGTAGGGCAGGGAAGCATGGTGCAGCACCCTCTTCCCCCTTCCCCATGGTGGCTCTCTGTCACCCAGGGCGAATCCTCACCCCACTGCTGCTCCCTCCCATCCCAGTGGGTCCCGTCCTCTCCTCCCCCAGCCCCCTGCTGCCTGTGATAGACCCTCCCGTCACTGCAGGGGCCAGAACTAGGTCTCCAGCCCACAGCTACACCCTCACACCCAGCCACCCCACCCCCAGCTACACACATCCCCAACCAAACAGCCACCCCACAACCCCAGCTACACACCCTCTGCTACACAGGCAGTCCCACCCCCCCTCTGCTACACACACACCTGCCCCACACAACCCCCAGAAGCCCTTCCCCCAAAGCCCTTATCTGGGTTGTTTGCACACGGGCTGACACAAGCTGCTCCACCTGGCAGGGGGAGATTCACACATTCCCGGCCTCCTGCATCTCTTTGCTGGCTGGGGTTAAGGTGGAGCTACTGGAACTCTGTTCCGGCTGCTTGTACTATTTTTAGGGGAACCTCTGGAACATGTTCCAGTGCCTTTCTCTATTTTTAGGGGGGGCAGAAGGCTGCCTGCCTAAAAATAGGGGGCCCCAGAACTGTGTTTTGGTGCCTTTCCTCTTACTTTAACCCCTGCCTTTTCCCATCCCTGCACAGTGCACATGGCTGGGCTGAGCAGGGAGGGAACTTTAACTCCAGCTCTCTGGGCTGCTTGCAACACACTTTGTGTGTTGCCATGGCACACTTGGGAACCACTGCCATAACTGATTAGGCCATGGCCAGGCAGCACAATGGGACACCTCCACAGGGGTTTGTAAGGGACCATACCCTGCTCTCAGGTGTAGGTTAGGAGTTTTCAGCTCAGGGTCCTTCACTTGGGGGGAGCTCCTCCCCCCCCCCAAAAAGAGACTGACATGAGGGGATCCCAATGCCAGATGCCAGCCTCCCATTTTCAGGGTGTCTTGGTGACTACCATCTCCCTAGGATCAATGGTAGAACACCACCAACTGGCTTGCTATTGGGGTGGGCCCCATGGTCCTTTTTCCCCTTATCCTTCTGGCTGATTACTTTCATTGGTCCAGGTTCTGTCATGCCTTACTCATTCTGTTAATGCCTTGTCCTTTGGGGTTGTATTGATGGGCATTGGGTTAACTTTTCCTTATCAGGCACTTGGTCAGTAGCTGGTGGGTGCACCCTCGCTGGTTGCCTTCCCACCTCATGTGCCAATGCTCCCCACCATGTTCCAGAATAAGGGCCTTCAACTCTGCCAATTCCTCAATGCGGATACATGTCCTCTTGCATTCCAGCATATTGGAGATTGGTGTAGCCCCATTCCAGTCCACCCCTGCCCCTCCGGGGGCAATACCCCGTGCTGTACCCCCAGGACCAAGTGCACTCTTTCAGTGAGTTTCGTCATTTTCAGTCCCCTGTGCTCATGTACTCCACAGGCACCTCACCCCTCGCAGTACTGATACCCCCACCCCACATCTAGAGGGGGGAGATCTAATGACTCCTGGGGCCTTCCCGTGGGGGGACAGGAAACCTTCTCAGGGCAGAACTCTTATGTTGCCTTCCTTGCCTCTTCCCAGTTAAGGGCAATATTCACCCGGTTGGGAGGACAGCTTTCCCTGATCACAAGGTTTTCCACCAAAGTGCTGTGGAGAGCTCCTTCGCCCTAACCTTCTGTGCCAGTTTTCACCCTGCTGACTGATGGCAGTTCCCTCCTTCCTCCTTGTGCTTTGACAAATAGTCATAGGTGCCCTAATCCAGGATCCATGTGCTTCTTCCCGGCTTTGCCCAGTTCAGGCCCAGGGCAGTCAGCTACCCCCAGCTTTGTTACCACCCTTTCTTCCTGTTGGGTGGCACCTCCTTTCTCTGAGAGAATCATCCTCCTGCCCCTGCCTAGGCTCTAGGCTACTTAACAGAGGGCAATAAACATTTCCATCCCAATCTCTACTGCCTCCTTCAAGAATCCTTCTACTCAGTGCCTGGGAGGCCCTCGAAACATTACTTCCCTACCCTCCTTTTGTATGTTCCATGGGGGAAGTCTATGGCTTTGATCCACTCAGGGCCCTTATCCACCTGCCTCCCTGCTAGCAATGAGAAGTGGTCGGTTGCAGAGGCTATGTAACTTATACATGGAAGCACTGCTTAACATTGTGTCGTCCCCTCCTTCCAACCCGACATCCATCCGAGTGGGGCTGGTTCCTCCTACATTCCAATCATGGGACCTTCCTTTCCCGTTGACATCTCAAAAGTGATAGATTGACCCCTTAACACAGTGGGCTCATACAAACACTCCCTGGCCCCAAGTTCTCTCTGTCCCTTCAGCTACCAGGGGTCACACCTTTCCGTGGGCCTCTGAGGGGACACTCAGTACCTCAGTTGCTATGTTGGCATTTGCCCACCAGGTAAACTGTTTTTGCCAGGTGGTTATTCAATTCCTTCCACACAATCCCATAACTCTTTTCCCTTAGTTGGGTCAGTAGATGGGGCTCCTTATCCCCCCACCCCCTTTTACTGATTCTTGGTATCGGTCAGTAGGCTGAACTTCTCTGGACTCCATCTTAGCCTTCCTTGTTGAACCGGCTAAGGCATGCATTATTGGCTTACAACCAGGGGACACACTCTGGCCACCTTGCTTTGGCAGGTGCCTTACCACCGGTGTCTTATGCCCCTCATCTGGTAGCACCTAACCAATTCCAGAATTTGCCAGCACATCTCTTTTCCACAATAAGGTAATGTTAGGCCTCCCTCTGCCCCTGCTGGTCATAGACAGGGTGCACTCGAGGGGCATAGGCCTCTGTCCTTTTCCACTTTGTCCAGGCCATTCATCCTACCAGCTCTTCTAGGCCTGGGGTTTGGCTGTTTTCAGGGGTAACTGTGCTGAAGGCAGGAAAAAAAAAAAACAACTCCACCCGCCATCCTTCGGTATAGCTAGCAGTCACTTATTACTGAATGTATCCGAGCAGCGCTTGAAGAAGAACAGTGGGTTACTTACCAGTAACCATCCTTCTTCAAGATGGGTTGCTTGGATTCATTCAGAACCTCCCACCATCCCTGCAACTGAGAGTTTTTAAGCTGAGGCCACAGGATAGGCAGCTGGAATTCCCAGGGCTGCTTTTTGAACCTCTCATTTATAACTTTGCTGTGAGCATTCCTACTCTTGTTCTCAGAAGTCTTGCCTCTTTCCTGATTGCAAAAGGTGAAAGAAAACTGTCTCATTTAAATGACTTTACTAATTTTTCATGGGTGTCAGTGGATATCATAGCTGTCATGTTGGTTTTCATTCTGTTTGCTGGGTTTCTTGGTTTTTATCAGAGGTGAAATCAGCTCTTCCTAGGGGGTAGCACTGAAGTCAGGACAGTTGCCTTCTTGCGTGAACCATTTGTGTTTATACTAGTGTTTCTAGCTTTTGACTGTTACTTCTGCTGTAGACTGGGATGTTGACAAGCCTGGAACCTTGCTTGGCTTCATTGGGTCTTCTGAATTTAGTTTTAATGGCTTAGGCCATACATCATTGTATATGCTTGTAGTAAAGAGTTATTATTTTTGATTGGTTGTTAGTTACCCTGATAGTGCATAAAGAGGAAATCTGGTGTGAAGTCTGACATACTGTATGCAGGACTCCAACTGCAAAGAGGATGGGTATTCTCCAGAGGAGAATTCTTCATGAAGCTATTGACATAAATGTGTTTTGAAATTATTTGACTTCAGAGGTGTCTCTGTCATGTCCTTTTTGTGACATGGAGACTGTTTTTAATATGTTTCTTATTTGTTCCCAGTTTCAGCCATTTATTTGTTTTACTTCAGGGAATTTTTCGGTTATTGGCCCTTGATTTTTTCTCTTAGAGGGTTTTTTTGTTTTGTTTTACTCTTAAACATGTGTTTCCAAATAGACCTGTTGTAAACTCTGCAATTTTATTTTGGGTCAAGCAAAGATGACCATTTAAAATATTATATGATGAAAATTACTTAGTATTGAGGTTGCTGATCTTTCTTTCTTTCTTTCTTTCTTTCTTTTATGCCTTCATTTGAAGTTTAGATATTATGTTTTTAGAAGTGATATATTGGATTGGACTGATTTGTTCGGTGGTGGCTATTGGGAATGCATTGTTTGGGATGGGTAATTATTTTTGAATTTGTAATTTTATTTTCTTGTTTCCATTGTGGTTTTGTATTGATTTTATTTAAAGTATTTTTTAAAGTGAAAAGTCTGTCTCTCTATCTAAGGGCTCATAATGAAGATCTGAGGCAAGTAAGTGTGAAAATCATTCTGTGTTTGGAGCTGAAGGCGTGGTGTGAAAAAGGTGTAGCTCCATTAGTGCACCTAAGTGGGAAGATGTTTTCAGTATACCAGGATCCTGGACTAGAGTCTAGAATAGAGGTTTAAGTTGTACCATTTCAAGCCCTGGAGAGCTTGTATTTCACTTGTCCCTGCTTTGACTATGACATTCAAATACCAATCTGGTTATGAAATAGAGCTAGTAGCAAGCACAATAATTTTAAAACCTAGCTTCATGTATTAGGGACTTAGTCTTTCCTTAATAAGTGTACGATGCCCTTAGGTGTCAGCAGGAGTAACATGCACCTATCTACAATTTTATACTGTAGCAGTACTGCCTGTTGTAGATAGATAGACATGTACTTCCTGTAGCAGTTTTTCAGATGTTATATACTGTATGTTCTCAATTACTGCTTTAATTTATCTCATGGTTAATAACTAGTAGTGGCTTCATTTAAGAAAGAATCCTTTGTTAAGGGTGACACTAAAGTACAGTCTTGAAGTTAAACTTCAGTTAGTGGTCTCCAACTGCAATCTACTTCTGAAGGGCAAACAAACAAGGAGTCCCGTGGCACTGAAATACTAACAAATTTATTTTTTTGCATAAGCGCTACAGGACTCCTTGTTTGTTTATTACTGAACTAGACTAATGTGGCTACCCCTTTGGATTCTGAAGGGCAGTTGTCACTGAAACCTATGAGCATTACACCATCTGCTGGTCAAAGGTTGAGGACCACTGCTTTAAGTTGAGCACATGTTTAGATGAGGCTTTGTACATGGCTGTTTTTCTGAGTCGAGGTCTGTACTGGTTAGCTTTCAAGTTTGTTAGGGGTCTTTAATGGAGTGAATGGGATTTTTTTTTAAATCATGAAACTGGAAGGGACTATGAGCAGTCATCAAGTCAAGTCCTCTGGACTCATGCATCCCTTACAAGTGCTTGTCTTACCTACTCTGAAAAACATCCAATAATGGAGATTCCACAGCCTGCCTGGGCAACTTATTCCAGTGGTTAATCACCCTGACAGTCAGGAATTTTTTCCTAATGTCCAACCAAAACTTCCCTTGCCATAATTTAAGCCCATTGTTTCTTCTCCCATCATTGGCAGTTAAGGAGAACAATTTTTCTCCCTTTGTCTTGTGACAACTTTTTAGGTACTTGAAAACAGTTATCATGCCACCTCTGTCTCTTTTCCAGACTAAACAAACCTAGCTCTTTCAATCTTCCCTCATAAATCAAGTCTTCCAGACCTCTAATAATTTGTGTTACTCTTCTCTGGACTATCTCCAATGTATCCACATCTTTCCTGAAATGAGGCACTCAGAACTGGACACTATACTCCATGTGAGGCCTAATCAGGACCGAGTAGGGCAGAAGAATTGCTTCTCATGTCTTACAGTATTCCTGTTTATATGTCACAGAATGGTGGTTGCTTTTTTTTTTGCAACAGTGTTACACTGGTGACTCATATTTAGCTTGTGGTCTACTATGACACCCAAATCCCATTCTGCAGTACTCTTTCCTAAAGAGTCATTGCTCATTTTGTATGTATGCAACTTGTTCCTTCATAAGTAGAGTACTATGCACTTGTCTTTACTGAATTTCATTCTGTTTACCTCAGACCATTTCACCGGTTTGTCCAGATCATCTGAGCTCATGGTTATAGTTAAGCCTGTGTTAAGTGCTTTCCAAATGAGCTGCACTGCGTTAACCTGTTTGACAAAAGAAAAACAATGCATAGTTTCAATGATACAGGATGTAATCCTTGAATAAAGAGTGAACAGCTGTGATACTTAGAACTTTTGTGCTCACAGGGATACAGAATGCCTTAGTAGTATTATAACTAGACTAATATTAGTTGATACTGAAGTCAAAAATAAAGGTCAAAGGTAAAAGTTTATATGTCCATCTGATTCTTTCATAGCATTGTAATTCTTGTGCACTCCTTTTATTGCTGATTCTCTTTTTGCTTCATAACTCTTCAGCTGAGCCTGGAAATGTCAAGGCTTATCTGTAACTAACTATGACTAGCCTGCTGGAGAACACAAATGAAAGTTTATTGGAGGCCATGGCATGTTTTCCCATTGGGGTTTCTTTTTAAGGGTTAATTCTGTACTAACAGGACCCCCTTGTGTCATTGTAGAAAGATATGAAGGCAATCACAAACAGGAACATGGCGTTTTTTACACTAGTGTGGCACACTTGTGCTACTGGGGAGACAGGAAACATGGTCCTGATCTGTTATTACTGTGCAGGGAGGGCAGGCAAAGGAGGAATGCACTGCTGTGTCTCTGACATTGTTCCTTTCACCTTGGGCCCCTGTAAAAACTCCTTCTGGAATATGAGGCGGGGTTTTGAGGGTCAGGGCTAAATCAAATGAGAGAAGCCACAAATTCTTCTCATTTCATTTGTGCCTAAGTTAATGCTGATTTAAGAGTTAAGACTGTCAGGGACAGAAAAGCCCGTTATACTACCAGAGAGTAACTGAGAAGCAAGCCTGATGCCTGCTTCCCACTAAGAGAGGGGAGTTTCCTGCAAGTGCAGATAGCAGGAACCATGCTTTCCACTGTAGGAAAGATAGGAAATAAAGCAAAATTCACCCTCCCTGAACCAGGAGATCTTCAGAGATCTGAAACTCAAAAAGAATTCTACAAAAAGTGGAAACGAGGTCAAATTATAAAGGATGAAAGTAAACAAATAACACAAGTATGTAGGGACAAGATTAGAAGGGCCAAGGCACAAAATGAGATTAAACTAGATAGATACATGAAGGATAACAATAAAACATTCGACAAATATGGTTTTTTGTTTCAGATTTCACCAGAAATGTTTGTAATGATTTGGATGTCTAACACAGAGAGCACCAATGAAAGTGAAGTAGAATATGAGGCTAAAATAGGGAAAGAACAAGGTAAAAATTATTAAGACATGTTAGATGTCTTCAAGTCACCAGGGTCTGATATATATCTTGGAACGCTCAAGGAGTTGATGGTGGATATATTTAGGTCATTAACAATTATTTTTGAAAAGTCTTGGAAGATTGAGAAAGATTCAGAAGACTGGAAAAGGCTAAATGTAGTGTGAGTCTATATAAAGTGAAATAAGGATAACCTGGCCAATTACAGACCAATCAGCTTAACTTCAGTACTCAGAAAGATAATGGAGCAAATAATTAAGCAATCAGTTTGCAAACATTTAGAAGATAATAAGGTGATAAGTAACAGTCAGCATTTATTTGTCCAGAACAAATCATGTCAAACCAACCTGATAGCTGTCCTTGACAGGGTAACATGCCTTGTGGATAGAGAGGAAATGGTAATGTAGTATATCTTGACTTTAGTAAGATTTTTGGTACAGTATCGCATTACCTTCTCACAAACAAAGTAAGGAAATGCAGCCAAGATGGTGCTACTGCAACATGGGGGCATAACTTATTGGAAATCATTCCCAGAGAGTAGTTAGCAGTGGCTCATTGTTAAGTTGGAAGGACATTGTGACGGGGTAGCCCTGCACATGCTCAGACTGCTGCCCCAGTACAAAAGGAAGCCACTCAGTTCAGTCTGGGCTGGCTGGTGGAGGGGAAGGATGTCTGCTGGAGGCTCCTGCCCAGAGCTGCACAAGCCCCATCCCAGAGGAGACTCAGCGGTCAGAGTGGACCCTGTAGAGCTGCTACCTGGCAAAGAGAGCTTTGGAGTTGATGCCAAAGACCTGTGTGAAAGCCAACAACTGCAGTCTCAGGAAGGAGGGAACCACAGCCCAGTGACCAACCAAGCCTTTGCACTGTCTCAGGTAGGAAGTAGCCCAGGGAGCCAGAAGGGTGGTGCTGGGGTGTAGTGGTAATCTAACCAGCATGTTCTGGTGTAGATCCCCGCTGACTTAGAGCTGCAGCCCTGTAGCACCATGGGCTGGGGCTCAGTGGAATGGGAGGGCCTGAGCCCCCCTACCTGGGCATCGCATCCTGATACAGACTTTGTATGTAGACTCTTTGTATATAGACTGTGGTAGATAGGCCGTGCTGCCCTGACCCAAGGGCTGCTCATAGACTTTTTGTACATAGATTGTGACTGCTAGGGCCGAGCTCAGAAGCTCATGAGGGCACCCTTCTTGATATTTCTCCTCCTGTTTCCCCACAAGGAAGCACTAGGGAGGGCTTACCCTGCAACAGGCATGTTGAATGGGATCCCTCAGGGATCAATTCTGGGTCTGGTTCTGTTCAATATCTTCATCAGTGATTTAGATAATGGCACAGAGAGTACACTTATAAAGTGTAAGCTGGGAGTGGTTGCAAATACTTTGGAGGTTAGAGTTAAAAGTCAAAATGATCTGGGGAAATGGTCTAAAGTAAATAGGAGGATATTCAGTAAGGACAAATGCAAAGTACTCTATTTAGTAAGGAACAACAAGTTGCACACATACAAAACAGGAAATGACCCTTTAGGAAAGAGTACTGCAGGAAGGCATCTGGGGAACGTAGAGGATCACAAGCTAACTGTGAGCAAATATTCTGTGAGGAATGAACAGAAGTGTTGTTAGCAAGATATGAGAAGTAGTTCTGCTCTACTTCATGCTGATTAGGCTTCAACTGGAGTATTGTATCCAGTTCTCAGTGCCACATTTCAGGAAAAATGTGGACAAACTGGAGAAGGTTCAGCGAAGAGATACAAAAATTATTAAAGGTTCTAGAAAATATGACCTATCAGGGAAGCTTGAAAAAACAGGGTTTGTTTTGTCTGGAGAGGGGACATAAAATTTTTCAAGTACATAAAAAATTGTTACAAGGAGGAGGGGGAAAAATGGTTTTCTTTAACCTTTGAGGATAGGATAAGAAGCAATGGGCTTAAATTGCAGCAAGGGCAATTTAGATTGGACATTAGAAACAACTTCCTAACTGTTAAGGTAGTTAAGCACTGGAATAAGTTGCCGAGGGAGGTTTCCAGAGGGGTAACCACGTTAGTCTGTGTACAACAAAAACAAGAGTCCTGTGGCACCTTGTAGACTAAAAGATCTACAAGGTGCCACAGGACTCTTGTCGTTTTTGCTAGAAAGGTTATGGAATCTCCATCATTGGCAATTTTAAAGAGCAGGTTAGGCAAAAGCCTGTCAGGGACAGTATAGATTAGAATAAAGCTTGGTCCTGCCATAAGTGGAGGGGACTGAACTAAATGACTTCGCAGTCATTCTTAGCTCTTCCAGTTCTATGATTCTGTGCTACCAAATGGTAGGGGCAGAGAGAGAAAGCAGCAGCACTGAAAGATCACAGCAGTTGGGGATTCCCTTTTCTCTAGGAAATGTGTGGGTAGGAGGCCACACATACTATTTAACTGTGGCTCCTCAAACCATTGTCCTTAGGAGCAGACTTGTAGAAAATTCCGTTGGATTCCTCTTGTGGTGTTTCTTGCATTCCTGTGGTCCTCCTGCAGGCCTCTCTTCTAATGTCAACAGCTGAATTTCTACTGGCTTCAGTTGGGCCAGGATCAAGTTTTAGCATTTTAGTAAATGAACCAGACTAATGACTTTTTTAGTTACTAATCCTATTTTCCAAAGGATGTTTAGTTCCTATATCAAAGTAGAAGAAATCAAAGATATGAAACTGCAAAAAATTATATGATCAGAGCATTTTGATAAAAAGTAATAACAATAATAGGAAAAATCAGTGGAGACTCATATTCCTAGAGCTGGCACAGAGAAGAATGTATCAGATCCTTGTGCATCCTATGTGCTATTAGTATGGCAACTATAGCTGAAGAGAATAGATTCAGAAAAATGTATTTAGGATTAAACAACAAATACTACGTCAGATCCTCACTGGTGTGAATCAGTATATCTGTACTGATTTCAGATCTCCCTTAAAATATACATGAATTGCTTTACTAATTGATGTTGGGAACTGGTCATTTATATGACAGAGTACATCTCTTCATTTTTCTCTGATCTTCTAAGACCAAAGGTGCTGGCAGAGATGTGATAAGAGGCAGCAGTCTGATTCCTATGATACTGTCAGAGCCTCACCCTAAATTTAATTCTCCATTGATTGGGATGGATGTAGACCAGACATATGCAGGGATAAGAGGAAGTGAGATTGGATGAGGAAGTTGGGAAAGACAGACACACGTGTGTACCAGAGGAGGAGTGTAACACTGAGGATGGGGGAACTAGTGTGGATAGCCATTTGTAAATAGCATTGTAACATGGATCACCTCTGTTCGGCATGGCCCAGGAAATCCAGTCACCAAGAGACAATTCGGTATCCTATGCCGTTTGATATCAGTGCTAGGATAGATGAGACTCAGTATGAAGTCTTGCTGCTTTTCTGGGGTTGTCTTTGTGCTGTGTCATAGATTCCCCGTTGGACTCCTTGCTTAAAATGCTTATGTGCTGTGCCAGCATTCAAACCAAAAAGAGATTTGAGGTGAATTCTCTACTTCTGCTGGAGTTCATCCACCTCAGCTTGCTACTAAATCAGGAGTTAGCAACCCCTGCCAGCCCCGCCCAGTGGACCCTTGGAAGGGGCCGGGGGCAAGGCCAGCGGGTGCTAGGAGCCGAGACAGAGACTTCCCCCCGCTGGCCCCACCCTCACGCTGGGGGGGAAGGACCAGTGGAGGACAGAAGCTGCCGTGTGCATGTGGCTCTTGTGGCCCCAGACCCTGCTGGGAGGCCAGGCTGGTGGGGGGAGCAGCAGCGGTGCCACGTGCCACTCAGAATAGGCACGCATGCCAGGAGTTGCCAACCCTTGCACTTAGTCTTCCCTTTCAGAGATAACTTCCGGATTTACAGCAGAAACTAGAGTCTGGCTCAGTCTATTTTTGGGGGACAAATTATAAACCTTACAAACAGGCTAACTTCATAGATTTATTTGCCATGTCCTCATGCATGCTTCCTTTCTTGTACTTAAGGAAAAGTGTTATTTCAGGTGCGAGCCTGAGGCAAGTGTTTACTATTTAGCCAGGCATTTTTTCAAGTTTTTTAAAAAATCAGTTCAATGTTCAAAGCCCTGAAATAAGGGGCCTGATTCTGCTCTCACACTCTCGTAACACCATTTTATTTTCAGTGGTTACTCTGATTTACAGTACTGTGAATATGGAGACCCCATCCTGCTGTCACAGTAAACCAGGAGAAATTCCAAAGAAGTCAATGGTGATACAATAGTGTGGGCTCAAAATCTTGTCTCTCCTACCAATGGAACTTAGTCCAATAAAAGACTCTAGCTCACCTACTCTGTCTTTCTAGTGTAAATGAGTGCAGATTCATTCTCATGAAAGGTAGTATTTGCAAACATGCCAAACACAGAGATGCATTTATTTAGCTTTACTCTGGATTTTGAGAACAAGGAGGGGTTTTTGTTTTCTTTCAGTAACTTTCACTATGCTGGGGCAAATGATGCTCATGTTAATGTATAAATTACCTTGTTAACTTGCTTTAACTCCAATTTGGGATCAGCAGTTTTAGTAGTATTTAATTACACACTGTTTAGGCTGCACTATTAAATAACATGAAGTGCTGTCTGAAACAGGTTTTCTGGAATCAGCACAAGGGAAAGAGTTTTATATAAATCATTCCTAATTTAGAAATATGCAATACGGTACCAATACCAGTGGGCATTCTCTTATTGATCTACAGATTTCTCTTTTCACAGTGGTTACTAGCCATGTCCTTTGCTGCTAACCCCAGTCATTTGTGGCTAGAAAATGAAGACACCCAAGTGTGCTATTGTCAGTCCCTATCCCCTCCGAGTATGAACTCAGGAGCCTTTGAGAAGGCTAAGACTGCAAGTCTCTGTCGTCTGGCTTGTACAGCAACCCTGATGCTGCCAGGCTTCAAGACGACAACATGAATTTCTATGATCCAAAAATTAGAGTTGATTGATAGGAGGATACTAATAAAATGTCATATCTGATGTGGATGGACCACCGTGCCAGTGATAAAGTGAGATTGGTCAGTTCTGACAAACATGCATCATAGACTTACTATTGACAGTGGGAGATAGTATTGATTGAGCTGCCAGGCTTATCATATTATACAATAATGATATTAGATTTGCATTTTTAATTCTTTTAGAAGAAATTGGCCCAAGGCAATTACAGGAGAAAAATATTATGATGGTTCCAATGCTTCAAAAAGGAGAAATCTGAAGCTTTTAGGAAGATGCAGTCATTGTCAGGGAAAAGTTTTCCTTATCAAAGCCATGACAAGGAAACAATGAAAATATAAAGTCAATAAGCTTTAAGTGATTTGTTCAAGGCAATGTACTCCCAGGGGAGAATAAAGCAAGGCAAGATGACAATTAAACAGGGCTAGAAGAGATGGGGTGTTTGATTATGTTTAAGGATTTTGCACAAATCACAGAAAAATATGAGTAACCTATGAAATAGCTGAGAATTTGAACAGAGAATAGCTGCTTCTCTTTCCTGTAGTACGTGATATTAACTGGCCTTTTTTTGTGGATTTCAGTGTCAAGAATTTCTCAGAAACAAAGTGCATGTGGTACAGGTTATAAGGATTGCTATAGGATTAAGAACAAGAAATTAGTTGGTTAAGCAACTAATTACTCTTAATATATCTATATTTCTATCTTATTTTTATTTACCCTTTACCCCCCTGCCCCCTTGCAGTCCAGGGAATTGAACACTAGCCCCAGAGTCAGGAAAAAAGCAGCTTAGTTCTCAGCTGTGACCAACTTAAGACTGTAAACTCTTATTTTTCTCCTCAAAATGGTTGAGTCTTTGGCAAAAGTTAGAGCAGCCACAAGGCTGCTCTTATTCATGCTGGCTAGCATGTGTTCCTAGGGCACCATTCTCGTTGTCTTGGGACTGGTGGGCATTGCTGAGCTCTGACTGTTCTCTCTCTGGCCACTGTCATTCCTGTTAGAGAAACTTTAAAGGTCACTTTGCACCACTATGGTAACCACTGCAGTGACCATGGTCTGTCCATAATTTTAACTTTGCTACTGAGTTGCTGTGTGACCCTGAGTAAGACAACTAACACTTCTGAGCTTCATTTTTATCCCCTGTAAAATGGAGAGAATTTTCATCCCACATTTTCAAAGTGTTTTGAAATCTATGGATGAAAACCTTTCTTTTGTGTTATGATTATTTCGTTAGTGGCAATTTCAATTATCCCCTTATTTGGGTGCTATTTATAAATTCTGTTTTCAGGAGTTTTCTTGTAGTCAAATGGGTTATGAAATTCAATGTACAGGTAAGCTAAACTACTATAAAATGATTCCAAGTCCAGTCCTAGTATTTCTCTATATGCTCGGCTATAGCAATCTATTTTTTCTTGAGCAACAGTGAGTCCTTTAATCTGAGGGGCCTCTGGGTGTGTCTTAAAACACATCCACTCTCATGTCACTCACAAGAGTCCTGTGATTTTATGACAGGAGAATGTCAAGAGAAAGATTTTTCTCTTGTAGACTATGACAGGGCATCTGCCCCACCATAGTTAACTCAGGGTTAAAAAGGTCTGTAAGAGTGGCAGACAATCAGAAAAGGCTGCTGGGGAACCAGTCAGAACCCAAAGACTCAGTATAAGAGGGCTCTGGCAGACAGCATTAGTTAGTTCCTCTCTGGAGTTTGAAGGGATCAGAAAGCCAGGACCCCTGTCTGCTCAGTGGCTGGTTGCTGGGATGGAGCAGAGTCAAGGTCCTGAATTAAGGGCCAATGAGGTACTCCAGTCTGCAGGGACGTGCCCCAGGGAACACATGTGCAATGTGGCTAATAAGGTGGTGCAGGGTGATGCATGTAGGATCCCTGGGCTGGGGACCAGGGTAATGAGTAGGCTGAGCTCCCTCCCAGTCTCCCCCACACTACTAGGACAGTGGATGATAGACAGTGACAACCAGTGAATCAAGTGGCAAGCTGAGAGTTTCCAACAGCTCCTGAAAGGGGGGAAGAACACTGACTGTGGCTTGGCTGGGGGGCTGAGGCCAGTGGAAGACATAGGGGAGCTGTAGTGGAACTGAGGAGGCTGCCCCAATGGTGTTGAGGTAACAGGCCACAGTTGGGGCTTCCCACTTGAGCTGTTCCCCATTGCCAGGAGGTGTCTGTGCAGCAGGGAGTTTGCCACTCCATTACACCGACCTACAAAAACCAACCCCCAAACACTTCCTTTGAAGATTCAAATACAGTGAAGTCACTGGTAATTGGTACACATATATAAAGGTATGCGTAGGAATCATTCAGCTAAAAATGGAAGCAAAGGTCAGGTAAAGACTGAATCTGGACCCTCCTGCAGTTTGGGGACTGGTTTCCAGATCTGGGTTTTGGTTAAAGCTCATCTCACGCATTTAGAGAAGAGTGGATGAAATAACGTTTTCATTCACTGAGTTCAACTTGGAAAGGTCCATGTTTTAAAATTGAAGCAATGATGGAGATGGGAAAAGAGGGGGAGAAGCCTAAGTAGGATCTCTGACACCTCTCTTGAGCTGTTTAAAGTCCATTATATTTGACATATAGCCCTTCGTAACTAATTGCTACTCTTTTGGACTATATGAGCCAAATCCCTTTGTAGGTGCATGGAATTTCCCAATTCAAATGTGTTTCCGGTTAAGTAATAAGTACTGACATGATATTGTATGTGTGCCCAGAAAGGTTGTGTCAGAACATGAAATAGGTCTTTTTTGCAGTCATTAGGTTTAGCAGGAAAAAAAGGTTAACATGCCAAAAATACCACTTATTCATCTAACTAGGAGGGAGACTTGATCTGACGTTTGTGTGGTGGACAGCCCCAGGCACGGGGTACAGGGGGGAACATACACATGGGAATGGGAACATAAGTATGAGTTCCTCCTCTGCCAGAGTCTTGCTTCTGCCTCTCATTGATGAGAAAGAGGCAGAAGAGTTGATTGGTTCTTCACTATCCTCCTCCCCATTAATTTAAACCTCTGGCTGGGTTTTTTGGGGTCCTCTTGTTTCACTCAACTGCTCCACTCACCCTCCCTAGAGAAGCTGTGTTTTTGTAGGGTGATGGGGAACTCACCAATTGCCTGTTCTAGGGGGTGAGGAAGAAATTTTTCCCAAATTGGCAGAAGTCTGGCTGGGTTTTTTGCCTTCCTCATGGCATTGTTGTGGCACCTTGGTTAAATTAGATGCGGGATATACAAATTACTAATGTTAATGTCTAAGAATGTTGAATTCATTACAGCTTGCAGATGGACTCCAATATGGATAAAGGCCAAAAAGGTAACGCTCGGAACTAAGGGTGTGTTCACACAGGCTTCTTAAGAAACAGCATGTCCACACGACGTACTCCCATTTCAAAACAAGGGGTTCCCTTGTTTCGAAATGGGAGCCGTTTTTTGAAATGGCTTAAACCTCCTTCCATTTCGAAACAACCCCATGGGGACATGTTGTTTTGGAACAAAATGTTCTGAAACAATATTTGACCTTCCTCCCAGGGTGCTTAGCAGACCCCCACCGGGGTCTGCAGCCCCCCCAAAGCGAAATAGCATGTCCACACTGTGGACATGCTATTTCGTTTCCCTTATTTCAAAGACACTTTTTTGTCTTTTGAAATAAGGTGTTTCAAAATAACACATTATTTCGAAATGGCTTGTTTCGAAACCTCTTGTTTCAAAACAAGCACTTTGTGTGTGAACATAGCCCAAAAGATACCTGGGATTTTGCTGGATATGAAAAGAGGAGAGCTGATGTTTTCAAAAACCACGGTCCCCCTTCCTTGCCATCAGTCCCCTTTGTCGTAATTCTATCATCCTGCAATGAACCCAGTTAGATGCTTAGCTTGTTAGTCAGAGGGAATAGTTCCCCTACCCGGTGGTAAGTTAATAAAGTTGCAGTCTGCCACTTAAATCCATCCCTGTATCTGACTTCATTCACTTGCATCATAATCAATAGCCCACATCATGTTAGAATTTCTGAGGTGCATAACCTGAAGCAATTCTGTTATATCATAGACGGTAAAAATGTGTTAATTAATACTCTTCTATACATCTTAGTTTAAATATATATTGATGCTGTCCTTGGACTACTTTAAACTATTATGGCTACTTCCATTACCGTTAAACTGTTTGATATATAATATTGTATAATAAAAATATAAATATAACATACACAAGTTAAAAGAGATGCCATCCCCTTAAAAATCACACATCCACTTGAACACGTTTTACTTACTGTTATTGCAAGTAACACCAAACATGATTATAACAAATCAAGCAATTAGTAGGAAACCCCGTCTGCTTTTCCGTTTGTGTACATTGTCCTTTTGACAGCATTTTGTGCATTATAAGCTTCGCTGTGTCCCTCACATCCTAAGCCAGTCACTCAACTTGCTCTTTTGTTTGTGTTGGTCTTTCATACAGCAACATGAGAGTGAAAAATATTTTTTTAAAAAGTTCTGATTACAAAAATTGACTTGGGAATTCAGGGTCAGTTCCAGAAACTTTTTTTTTTTTAACACATCTTTGGTGGTTGATTATATTTCAGGTAGATGATGATCATTTGATATGAAAATATTTGACTTGCATAAAAGGTGAAAAATAAAATGTTTGCTTGTCTGACACTATCCATACTTTGGCATCTCACATGGTGATGGCCCTGACCCAGGAAAGCACTTAACCATCAAAGTCAATGTGTTAAAATGAAGCATGTGCTTAAGCGCTTTGCTAAATAGGGATGTTTTCCTGAGCTGGGGCCTGTGATGGTACAGAGCACCATTGCACATAGTGAAGCAATTCAGGTTTTTAATGTAAATGGTGTATTAAACTTTGAATAGAAAAGTACCAACTCAGACAGAGCAAAAATATTACAATAAATGACTAAATAGAATTATTCATGGAAACAATAAAATGTAATGATAGCTGAATTGGTAACATATGCTGTAGTCTACTTACTCTGTGTTGGCCCTTGAGTGTTTTCATCATTTCAGCATAAAAGTGATAATGAAAACAAAAATAGATTGAGTGGTCAGTGATCATACATCACAGACAACCAGTGGCCTCAGTGAAAATATGAAGAGACCAACAAAACAAGCATGTGTAGTATTCATCATCAGAGTGACTGAGTGAATGCTCCTATTCCTGGCTTCCTGGTTGAGGGAGGAAGGGATGGGGAAACCTTAAAATGAGTTTCTTTGCCTACCGGCCATGCTCCTGCTACCATTCTTTTTTGCTGCTATGGCAGTTCCATAGCAATATTAACACAAACAGCTGCAAACAAAAAATCATAAACCACAATAGAATATTCTAATTCCCACACACACACATATGCAACATCAACACATGTTCAAAAATATGAATCAGAGCTGGGGAAACAAGGGATTTTTCAGTTGATTGACAATCCTGAAAAATAAAAATAATAAAACATTTGCAGTTTAATCAAAAGGACTTTTTTAAAATAAAGTTTTCAGAAAAGTGATTATTTTTACTTTTCTAGGCTGAAGGTTACATTTTGAGAAATTTAAATGTTTCGGGGGTTTTTGACTATTTTAAAACCTTGTTTTAAAAATAAGATTAAAGGAAATTTTGAAATGGTGGTGTGAACTAGAAAAGAAACATTTAATTTAGAAAGTATTATTTAGAAAGTGGCTTTATTTTCAGGTTTTCCTTTATTTAAACAGTTTTGAAAAATTGGCACAAGATTACCTTTTTCACTGCAAAGAAATGTCACCTGAAAAATTTCATTCAACTTTAATAAGAATGTTCCACTCTGTCTCTGCTCAGCATTGGGGGAAGAGCTGGCTAGAGGAGAACAGTCCTGTTTTGTGACAACTTTAGAGGTTTTGAAATTTGCCTCTTTTCTGCTTTAGAATAGAACCAAAACCTTTAGACTATGTGAAATAGAATTGTATCAAAATGGCTGATTTTGGATGGAATATTCAGCTATGTCTACACTAGCAAATAGTCCAGACTAATTTGATCCCTGTCTACACTAGCCTTTGGCTAGTTCGAACTAAATTTTTTTTTAGTTCAAACTAGCCAAAGCTTAATTCGAACTAGTTAGTAACTGCTTAGTTCGAACTACCACGATGTAGACTTGCTGGTTTGAACTGAATAAGTTTGAACTAAACCACATTTTTTAGTTTGAACTAGCCATGCTTTTTTAGTTCAAACTAAAAAGTTAGTTCAACTTAAAAAAAAGCATGGCTAGTTTGAACTAAAAGTTAGTTTGAACTAAAAAATGCAGTTTAGTCTGAACTAACTTTGAACTACTTAGTTTAGACTAACCAAGTGAGAACGAGGATGTTAGGTGTAGACAGCTGAAAAGCTCAGGTTTTCAATATGGGTCTCTCTTTCTGGTCACAAGGAAGCAGATTGCTCAGGGCCTCAGAAACCTTCCCATGAAATCTTTCTTCAAACTAATAAGTCCCCAAAAGGTGTTTCAGTTTTGACAAAAACACATATTTCTCTGAAATTACATTTATTTGAAAATGTCCTTACCAGCTTGAACTGTGACCATTATGAAATTAAGCAAATCATTTCATAGTTGGAGAGGCAATGTACCAAGAGGGCCAAGGTCACTGCACTATTCATAAACAAGCTCAATGCTTTGTAAACTTTTTGGGGGTATATGGAACAGGGAATTACAAATTCATTTCTACTGTAGAATAAGTTGTGTAAATAAGTAGTCCTTTGAGGAACCTTTTTCAGTTTCCCTACTTTAAAGAAACAAGGTGCTTCCCACAAGTTACATGGAATTTTGTTTTCAACAGAGAACCATTTCATGAGAATGAGAGATTATCATTTTGTTAACTCAGAAATACCAACTGCATAGCAATAAAGGTGCTAGGTAAATATCTGTTCAATGGGAGGTATATAATGCAACTTCCAGTTACTAGTGAATCTGATCTATACCGTAGCCTAGCCCTAGCAGGTGCACTCCAGTTATTGAAAGCTCAATCCTACCCACAGCCACTGTGTCTTGCGCAGATGTGTGGAAGCTGATTTTATCATTGATTTCTTTAGCTTAGTGTCCTAATGGAAATACAGTTCAAAAGGGCTTTTTTCCTCCCCACCCCCAGCCCTTTATTAGCCAAACATGATGAGATTTTAGAAATTAAAATGCATTATGATATTTTTGAGCTGATGCAAGTTAATGTGCTAGCACTGGAGGGATCTATCCACGTCCAGCTTCCCATGGTCAGAAAGACAAGTCTACCTTATATTGGTTTTTTAGGAGGAGGGATAAAGCAGTGACCCTGAAGTATACCCATTCCTGAAGAAGCTACTGATTATGTGGCAAGATGCAGTTGGATATTTCAGGACAGAATCAATCTTAAGGTAATAGTCATAGGTTCTAACATCTTCCATAGTACTTTGATGGATTATTGTATCAACTAAGGACATCTTTGAGCACAGAATATGAATTCTCTCTCTAATTTTTTGCTCTGTTATATAGTGAAACAATAGAAAATAACATCCAAAGGGGTAGCCATGTTAGTCTAGTTCAGTAAAACAAACAAGGAGTCCTGTGGCACTTAAAGACTAACTAATTTATTGACCTCCTTCCCTTTCTGGTGCAATAATATAAATTTTACTGATTCTTTGTGGTTATTGCTAAGGAATAGGTTATAAACTCAATGTCTACCCAGTGTTTTCATATAATGGCTATCATTGCATTAGCTAGTAATGACATATTTTTGTGAAAAACATTTTAGACACAGCTTACAGTTCGTTATATTTCTCTTGCCACAGATCAGCACATATTTATTGAGTTTAGGACCCAGGTCCTAATGAGAAATAATAAAACCCTTTTTGTAGGAAACAGTACAACAATAAGACAAGACAGATTTCCCTCTTCATCTTCACTTGAAGTTAATTTGCTAGCAATTATTATGTCTTTACTATACATTTAGAATCACATTCATTTACACTACAGGAAGAAGGATGGGTTTTATGACTTTTTTATTTAAATTATTGATCACTCAAACCATGAGCCATGCATTTCCTGCTTTCTCTACAATGATAATTGGCAAGACTTCAAGTCAGGTGGGGTGTGTAAGTAGTTGGTTTGGGATTAGACATTAGTACAAAGGAAGATGTTCTATTAATTTGCCTATAGGCTATCATTCACATAACAATTTGTTTTTTGCTTACTGGTACAATGGGGGATATTGGGACAATGGGAGATGCTAACACTGTCTCTTATGTTGCAAAAGATTATATCAAAATAATTCTCAAAGTAAAAGGATTTGTTACATTGGTTTTCTAGGAGATGTGCTTATTTGTAGTAACAGCATATAGCAAAGAGCAGAAGATTATACAGTGAAATTATGCCATTTTATAGCTGAGTCCTAGTTAAGAACCAGAGTATAATGGGATAAAAAGAGGATAGAACTGAAGTATCTTTGTCAACAAATGTCTTGGAGAAACATGGACTTTCATTGGTGGTAAGGAATCTAGCTCCTATTCATGCCATTAAAAGTTTTCCCCTTGATTTCTGTTAAGCGAGGACCAAAACATGAACCACTGCACAAAGTCTCATTGGTGATATTGTGAGTCTCATTGGTTATATTGTGTTAGTGTTCACCCTATAGCTTTAGTGCCGCAGTATGCGCCACAGCCAACATGATCTCTTCAGGAGGGTAAATGGTCAGTGGAGCAGAATAGTTGTGGATCCACTGAACCCATCCCTGCTCCACCTACAGTTTGTTATGCTCCTAAAATGACGTATGGAGAGAAAGAAGGACAGAAATCCTACAAGAAGACTGTACTTGCATCTTCAGTTACAGTAAGGTGTTTGGGGTAGATGGTGGTGAAACCTGCAACAGCCTTTAACCAGATGGAAATTCAAATTACCAGTAAAACATTTTAAGGCAAATGCTTGTCACTTTGACTACCTGTGACATTATGTCTAAAAAAATTACCTCATCTGTGTTGAGGGGATCAGATAAACTGATGGATATAAGGGAGTTTTGGGCTAGAGAGACAGATTCTGGTTTGGGGTTTGGGAAACTTTCGGTCATTATTTAAAAAAAAAAAATCATCCTGAAGTTCCCTGCCAATCCTAGTTTATTGCCAGACTGGACAGTCTAGTTCTAAAAGGAAATGTTAGTATGTTTTAATCCTGTCAGTTGGTCAGGTATGTGATAAGAAGGAAGAAACAGCTGTTTCTATCTGCAGAATAATTATAGTGGAAACAGATTTGCACAGTTATTGAAACAGAAAAACTGGGTTATGAAGTAAGATTGGGAAATTTTGCTTATGAAATAATCTATCAGTAATTTGCAGCTCAGAATTCATTCAAATTGTCCTACGTTCTGTGATGGAAGCTGTCTTTAAGTAGATACAATCAAGTTAGAAAATCATGATCATAGTAGTTCTGAAATACTAAATTCTTTGGTTGAAGCAACACATAAAATGAATGCATTTTACATTCAGTGTGAGTAAAACTCTTCTGTCCCTGCTGGGGTAACTAAAGAGACTATCAACATTATGCTTTCAGTCATTCAAGTTCTGTAGCTCTGTCACTGAGCTTACAGCCTTTTAGAGGTTCTCCTCTTAACATAACATGAAACTGTTACAATAAAAAGAGTGTAACAAGCTCTCCTGATATAACAAGAGTATTAGCTTCATTGATTTTCTGAGGCTGAAAACCCCTAGCTAAAATCCAGGAGAGAGATTAATACAACTGTCTTTTAATAATATTAAGTTTCCTGAAATCAATATTTTTTCTCATATTACACCATAGGTTGCTACACACCAGTAACTATATGGGTGAATGGAAATCAATACAGAGCCTATGTACCTGCCAAGACATTTTCAAAGACTGGCATAATGGATCATAGATTAGGAAGAGTTGGACTGAATGTTAATAATGCCAACACTGTCCTATTGTTCAAGAAACACAGATCATGGCTTGCTGTTGGGTCAGTGGCATCCTGACACATTATGATGCTAGTGGTCTGTTTAAACTGTGACTGAGGGGCCTGTGCATGGCACCTATAGCAATGATGTAGTTTATCCTGATCCTGGATGCTGCTCAAGCATTTCTACCAGAGGTGACAGATCCCTTAGTTTCATAAAAATACTTCCAAATTTCCGCAGAGTCTATTTTCGTTTTTCAAACACAACAGATTTCACCAGACCTCAGGCATTTTCAAAATATTTCCACAGGGAGAAAAATTGTTTTGTCATGGCTGCTCCTACAAAATCTTTACAACTGCCATCCTTTTGCAAATTACTATGCCAAACAGTTTGTTCAACGGAGTCTCTGGGTCCAGGGAAGAAGGGGGGAAAAAAAAAAAAGGGAATGTTGCCAGCAAATGAACTGAACAAAAATTGGTTTTCACAATGGAGTTGTGGCTCTTCCTGACTGTTTTTTAGACCATCTTTTTTTATTTACTAATCTCCCTTCAAACATATGTATCAATGGGACATGAGGTATACTACAGGTTTACAGGGACCCTTATATGGCAGCCCGCTTTAAAATAGTGTAACACATTACTGCTCCACAGAGAAGCCAATGATTTGCATGGTGATCAGCAGCTATCGCTGTTGAGATAGTCTGCAATGGGCTATCAAATGAAACTCAGTGTAATGGTTTAGATTATCACATGAATAATCCTTGTGTATATGCTGAATAATCTAAGAGGGCAACAGAGAGGAAGGTTTCATTCTTCAGTTTGTCCTTGATGTTTTTAAAGTGTCTGTGACCCCGAGAGGATTTTAAGTGGCTGTTTTCTATATCTGCCTTTAGAATTTAAGAAGAGGAAGGATAGTTTAAGTTTAGGGCAGTGGTTTTTGTTATGCATTCTGTATTATGTGTTATGCATTCAGCTGCTGATTAGATTAGGGTCAGCCGAGCCAGCATTTACATAAAAGTTTTTGCCAAAACATAGAAAAGTCTTGAAGGCTCATCACTGGTGCATCAGTGGAAGAAGTAGTTATGTTTAACAAACACACTAGGCATTACGGCCAGAAGTAGAATCTCAAGGGAAATTTTTCTATATAATATATGACACTGTACTTAGCAGATCCCAAAGTAACTACCATGAACGAGCACTCTTCATTAACAGGGAGAAATAACCATGTATTTATCCACCTTGTAATTTCATTATACTTAACATGTGAGGAAATTTGCAAGAGCTATTATGTAAGATTACAGTCCTTACTGCAGATGAAGTTTCTATAATGTAAAGTGACATCTGATTCCATTTGATTATGGCTATGTCATTTTGCTTTCATTGCAGCTTCAGAAGGAATGTGCTTAAGTTCCTTATAGAGTGTGAATGAGACTGAAGGAAACTAGCAGCCATATTGACAACTCCACTAGCAGGAGAAGCATAAAAATTTGTTAGTCTTTAAAAGTGACACCAACTCCTTGTTTATAAAAATTCTAGAGTGCCCTGGTATTTTGTCATGAGCCCAGAGTGAAGCAGCAGTTGCCATATATACACAACCAACTTTTGTGTCAGCACTAGATTGTTACCATGATGAAGTCTGAAAAGACCCTGGTTGTAGTGAAAATATAGAGCTCAGATGTGGACTGTTTTAGTAATTTTTTTTTTAAAATAGATTTTTCTCTTCCTAAGATCTCTCCTTTTCTCATCATTGTGTGCTGAGTTTTGCTACAGCTCAGACATATAATTAAGCAGCGGGATTAAGAAAAATCCCTTTCCTGTGTATGGATAAATAATATGCATGAGATTAAGCAGTCACTGTTGGTGACATTAGGACAAGCTGAATAACCCTATTTAATATAAAGTTTTTTAGTGTGTTCCTTCCTTCTTAAGAAAATATTGTACAACTTGTTGATTAAGAGTGTTTGGGCAGTGTGAAAGATGTTGTTGTAAGATGGCTTTCACTACACAGGGGAGGGACCTGTTGTACACTTTCATATGAGGGGCTACAGCTGTGTTTGTATGAAGTGGTTTATGGCAAGAGACCATACTAGCTTAATCAGGAATTTTCAATCATCTAAAAATGAAGTAAGAGTCCTACAAAAAGTGGCAACATGGACAAATCATAAAGGATGAATATAAACAAATAACGTTTATGTAGGGGGAAAAATCAGAAAGGCCAAGGCACAAAGCAAGATCAAACTAGCTGAAGGCATAAAGGGTAACAAAAATATTTTTAAATACATTAGAAATCAAAGAGAGACTATGGGCAGTGTAGGTCCATTACTCAACAAAGAGGAGAAAAACAAAAACAGAAAATGTGGAAATAGCAGAGGAATTGAATAATTTCATTTGTCTTCACCAAGAAGGTTGGTGGTGACTGGATGCCTGACCTAGGGGAGGGCAGTAAACACAGGATGGGATCAAAAGCTAAAATAGGGAAAGAACAAGTTACATGTCTTCAAGTCACCAGGGACTGATGATATACACGCTAGAATACTCAAGTTGCTGACTGAGGAGATGTCTGAGCCATTGACTATAATCTTTGGAAAATCATGAAAGACTGGAGAGGTCCTGGAAAAGAGCAAATTCAGTGCCCATCTATAAAAAGGGAAATAAGGACAACCCAGGGAATTATAGACCAATCAGCTTAATTTCTGTAACAGGAAAAAATAATGGAACAAATTATTAAAACTAATTCATTATTAAGTATCTAGAAGAGAATAAGGTGCTAAGTGATAGTCAGCATGGATTTGTCAAGAACAAATTGTATCACACAACCTGATATACTTCTATGATGGGGTAACAAGCATTGGGGCTAGTGGGGAAATGGTAGATGTGGTGTATCTAAACTTTAGTGAGGCTTTTGATATGGCCTTGCATTACCTTCTCATTTACAAAATTGGGAAGTACAGCCTGGATGGGGCTAGTATAAGATGAGAGAAAAATTGTATGGATAACCACTCCCAGAGAGTTGTTGTCAATGGTTCACTGTCATGCTGGAAGGGCATAATGAGCAGGGTGCCACAGGGATCATTCTGGGTCCAGTTCTGTTCAATATTTTCTTCAGTGATTTAGATGATGCCATAGAGTACACCTATGAAGTTTGCCAATGATACCAAGCTGGGAGGGATTGCAAATACTTTGGAAGATAGGATCACAATTCAAAATGATTTGGACAGACTGGTGAAATGGTCTGAGGTAAACAGAATGAAAGACAAGTGTAAAGTATTCCACTTAGGAAAGAACAATCCATTGCACATATACAAAATGGACAAAGACTGCCTAGGAAGGAATACCGCAGAAAAGGGTCTTGGGCCATAAGCTAAATATGAGTCAACAGTGTAAACACTGTGGGAAAAAAAGCAAACACTGTTCCAGGATGTATTGACATGAGCATTGTAAATAAGAAACAAGAAGTGATTCTTTCACTCTACTCTGGCCTGATTAGGCCTCAATTTGAATACTGTGTCCAGTTCTGGGTGCCTCATTTCAGGAAAGATGTGGACAAATTGGAGAAAGGTCAGAGAATAGCAACAAGAATGATTAAAGATTTGGAACACTTGACATATGAGGGAAGATTGAAAGATCTGGGTTTGTTTAGTCTAGAAAAGAGAAGACTGAAAGGGGATACAGTAACACTTTTCAAATATCTAAGATGTTGTCAAGAGGCAGAGGGGAAAAAACCATTCTCCTTAACTGCCAACGATAGGACAAGAAGCAATGGACTTAAATTATGGCAAGGGAGGTTTAGGTTGGACATAAGGAAAAATTCCTAACTGTCAGGGTGATTAACCACTGGGATAAATTGCGTAGGCTGGTTGTGGAATCTCCATTATTGGAAGTGTTTAAGAGCAGGTTAGACAAACACCTCTCAGGGATGGTTTAAGAGGGTACTTGGTCCTGCTGTGAGTGCAGGGGACTGGACTTGATAACCTCTCATGGCCCCTTCCAGTTTCTATGATTCTGTGATTTTTTTGTGAAAACTGCTCAGATTATACTTTACATGTATTCATCCATATGTAACTCAGTCTTTATTTGAGGAGGCTATACAAGGAGGTCTCCTCCTATCTCTTCCCAAAAAGATGATAGCTAATGCTGCTGACTAGTTGGTGGACATAGAATGAAACCCTTCAGAGGCATATATACATGTTCATAACTGCTGATTATCTGCTGGCAATGTAAGCTACACAGTAGCTGCTTTAGTGTATTGAGGAAGAGAGCAGAGAAAGTGGTAGGGGGAGTGTGTGGGAAAGAGAACATATAGCATGTCTAGCAACACAGGCGTCTCTGGTGCCTGGCACACGGGGCCCATGTCCCGAGTGCTGGCACCAGTGCCCTGGGTCCTGGCACGACCCCGTCTCTCCCAGTCTCCGGCCAGATTGGGCCGGAGATCCGGGGCCCAGCCGCCCATGGACGCAGTTGCCACTCCCGGCCCTGTCCTTGACTGGGGATCTGGGGCCCAGACACCCGCAGCGGTGGCTGCTTCCAGCCCCTTCAAAGGCCAGGTGACCCCATGGCTGCGGCTGCCACTCCCCGTCCTGCCCCTTGCAGGGGGCGTGGCCTGTGGGCAGGGGCGGGGCCTGAGCCCATGCCCTGGGTCATTCCCTGGGGCAGCGATGCCTCCGTCTAGGAATCATTTTTCTTTTCTTGACTTTCTACCCTTCCCATCTCCCACTCCTTCTCCAGTTCCATCATTCTTTCTCTCTTACTATGGCATAGGTATTGTGAAAAGTTTGGTGGTAAGAGTAAATAAATAGAAGGATGATTTATGTCTTTCCCATTTTTTCTCTAATCCTAATATACACACTCCAGCCATCATCCACTGCTGCTGTGATCCATCAGTGCATGAATATTCAAAAGATCTATTTTTCTCTGTAATATATCTCTCTGTTTCACTAAGTAAAGTTACCAAATAACTTTTTTTCCCATAATGAAGTAATTGTTTCTCAGGTATATTCAACAGCCAGAGCCAATAATGTTGAACCTCAAAGTTTTTATCCACACTACCCTTTTCTGTCATTTTCCCCCACTGCTACACTAACAGCAGGGGTGATGCCTTGCTAATGGCAGCAATAGTGGGAGATCAGGTATAGGCCAGGCACTCGAATTTTAACAAAGTCTGTTGTACAACTCTACTCAGAACTGCTCTAAGTATTTTTAATGGCTGTAAGTAGTATTTTGCGAATATGATTTGTGGGCAGTTCACAAGAAAACTGACAAAATAGCTCATCAGTAAAAACAGTCAAAGTTCAGATCCGATTACTTGAACAACAACAAGTATGCTATGGTTTGCCATATGCAACTCATGCAGTTATTGCATAAAGGTACAATTATCATATACAGAATTTAAATAAATATAATTAATTTTTCTTTACTTATTAGGATGAATGAATGATGACAGTATTAAAGTGTAGCAGGGCCTTGATCAAAACCTAAATTCCTAAGCAAGGTGGTGTAAAATTTTGCTTATAGTGAAAGCTGACTCTGGATGGAAGATATCTGTGATGAGCTGCTTTCACTATACTGATTCTTTGACTCTGAACAATTTACAAAGTGCACACAAGTAAGTTCTCTTCCAGTCCAGAGCAGAAATGCACAGTTCCCCAAATGAACGATTACGGCTTGAAAAAAAGTCTGAAAAATGGCTATCCCTTTGACCTTTCTAAGGTTTGTCATTTAGTTGACATACCCATTACCTCAAAAATCAAATGTGTTTGTCTAAACATTATTCTGATGTTTAGTTTGGGCACCAAAGGTCAGACAGCTGACCACTAACTCGCTGACAGTGATCAATTCAGTCTCAAATCTTGTCACTTTCACTGTTTATTCTGCTATCCATCTCTGCTTTGCCAGCCACCACAGCCACTTTCTGCTGCTGAGGCGCTTTTAAACCTAACAATAATCCAATTTAGAATTGATCAATGGGAATGTGTGGTCAGTAAGCAAAATGACAAAGTCTGCGTACAGCCGCTGACCACAATCTGGTGGTAATTTACATAGGGCTGTATACAAACTTAATATATGTAAACAGCTCTCAACCGCCATGATTCCTGCAAAGGAAAATATGTGGTTGTTCCCTAGGCTTTAATTGTACAATGATAACATTAGTTTTATGGAGTAAGTCTCTATGACACTGGGCTTCTGTCTGTGATTGATTGTATTGCAATATTCTGACACAAACTTTTATAAACCAAATACAGGGTTCAAGGTATTACAGTATTTGATAGAAAAAGCACAGTAAAAATATAATCTGATATTGAGAAAGTGGCAAGAAAGCATACTGCCTCAGTTACTAGGCTTCCAACAGAACATGTAACTACACTTAAGATTAAAAACAACAATCCTTTTACAACAAAGTGTAAAAACGAAAGACGCCTTATTGTTTTCATTATGTCTTTGCCCCAAAATGGAAAGTGTCACGCTACAGAATTATTTTCTTTTTATTCATATAAAACTTAATAGGACAGTGTAGCAACAAGACAGACAAATAAGACAAATTAAAACCTATTCTTTCTGGTTATACACACAAAGATGTCAAGGTGAGTTCACGCCAGTCATGATATTTACAGTGATATTTTGGCAAATGAATGTTACTTCCCTCAATTTTTTAGGAACTTTTAAGATATTTCCTGCAGCATACTGTCCTGATCTCTTCATGAGACTCCTCAGTATTCACCATGCTGACCTAAGTCACAGGCCACAATCATTCATGACAAATTATCAGATAGTAGAACACAATTTTGTATATTGTGTGTAACATTTTTGCATTCAGTTGCTAAATCTAGGCCTATGTATACATTGCTTAGTTGGGTGTGTGATGATATACAGAACTTTAGACCTCAGCCTTGAAAATGTTAAAAATCAGTCTTGGTTTGGGATTGAACAGTCTTTGAGGATCAACAGTCATTTGCTCAAATTTGAGTTGAGCCATTGAACCTTTGAGGATGCCATTTGCCACTGTGTTTTTAGTATAAACTGTGTTTGCTTGGGAAAGGTCATGTGACACAAGGTCACATGATATTTTCCACTATTGCCAATAGATTTATTTCCTGTACTAACCAGTCAATGAGCATGTGAATTATTAGTGCAAACCCATATCGATACTTATTTAATTTTGGCTTATGTGTGGCGAAGTGGACTAAATGAGCTGGAGAATTCAGAAGGTCTGTGTGCCCTTTCTGGGTTTTTTTTTTTTTTTTTGGTCAAAACATAATTTTTTTTGCCCATACCTCTTTCCAGTGGAAGAGTGGCCATTTAATCAGGTGATGGCCCATTTTTATCTTGAAACTTGGTTGAGACATTGACTAGCCTTTTGTCTCTGGAGAACTTGTTCCAACATGTTCTGGAGGGGAGTCACAAACATGTCCCAGGCCAGCACTGAGGGGGGGAGAGGGCCAGGGCCAGGGTCAGAGCCTGGCTAGTCAGCTCCAGGGATGGCAGGGCTGACTGGTGCATGTGGTGTAGCTTCCAGTGCAACCCAAAGGCCATGCCAGAGGCCGCACCACATACTGTATAAATGAGTTGCCCCCCAGGGGTTGACCAGCCAGACCACAGCTGGCCTGCCCTCTCCCTGGGGGAAGATCAACTGGCGTAGGGCGGGGTGGGAGCGGAGTGCCTCCTGCTCCCCAGTGCTGGCAGGGCGGAGGGCCTTCACATTGTGGTGGGGCCCTGGGCACAGGCCACGTTGGCTCTGGATACTGCTATTAGGTATATGTTATAGCACCCTTAGAGTATATAGAGAATTGCTAGCATTGAAAATGGCAGGTCTCTAGTAAAGTGAAGTATCTCAGTACTATAAATGTGCATTTTTAAGTAGCACCTATTTTGAGAGAAGGAAATTAGAACCTTGGAAACCAAAAATTTTCTTATCAAAGCGTTAAGAATTATGTAAAGTACATAAAATGTAATCAATATGGTTACTATGTTAAGTATTTGATGTTGCTTCAAACAAATTCCTGACAACACTGATCCCATTATGAATCCACATAGTTTCATTTAATTCAGTGGGGCTATTCCAAGTGATAATACAGAATCCATGTGCTTTAAACCAGCCCTATAAATTTTCCTATTTTTCTTAAGAAATAATTACAAATCTTTTCTAACTGAAAAGTTCTGATTAATTAAAGGGGTCTAATTGCCAATCCTAACATTGTTAATGAACTGGCAATAGAATTTGAAACCTATAGACTTTCAAGTTTGATTTCTTTAGTATGGCATATTCTATGTTTCTCTTGGAAAAATAAGAAGCCAAAATATAACATTTAGATTCATACCAGTCCTGCTCATTTATAAGTAAGCTTAATAGTTCTTTCATACATACATGCCACTCAGTTGGCATCAGTTTGTGGTTAAAATAATGCATTTCAGCAATATAATCATCTTCTAGTGGTCTATTCAATATATTTATAGAATGTAATTAAACCATAACAGTACTGTGACAGCAAATTGATCACCTTTTAGTTATTTCAGGTTAACTGAAAGCATAATCATTTTTTTGTACACCTTGAGAAAGCACTGAATACTTTGTGAATGAACTAAGTTAAAATATGCCAAGCTTTTTTTGGCCTCCCCAGTAAAATTGCTCCTTTGAAATACTATATCTAGTTGGTACTGTGTACTGTTCTGTTTGTGTTTGAACAGACTGATTTCAGTATCAACATTTGTCTTGCTAGGAAATGCATACCCAGTTCATGGAAAAGTAGATTCTTTCAGAATGAAAGAAACTTTTAAATATCAGGGTATATCTGGGTATTATGAAGATTTAATTTTCATTAAGGCTGATGGGAGTTAATGGCTCAACCTCCCTGGCTGCAACTTGAAATCGCGGTTCCTTGTTCTGTCCTCTTTAAGTTCTGAGAACAGCCTCGATCCCTCCTCAATGGACCACCCCTTCAAATAGTTAAAGGTTACGATCAAATCCCCCCTCGCTCTTCTCTTCTGGAGACTAAATAAGGCTAGTTCCATCAGTTTCTCCCCAAAAGTCATGTGTCCCAACCCCCTAATCATTTTCATTGCTCTCCGCTAAACTCTTTCTAGTTTGTCAACATCCTTTCTGTAGTGTGGAGCCCAAAACTGGACACAGGATTCCAGATGTGGCCTCACCAGTGCCTAATAGAGGGGAATAATCACATCCTTCGATCTGCTGGCAACTCTCCTATTGATGCAACCCAGTATGCCATTGGCCCTTTTGGCAACAAGAGCACATTGTTGACTCATGTCCAGGTTCCCACCCACCATAACCCCCAGGTCCTTTTCCACAGTGCTGCTACTTAGCCAACCAATCCCTAGCCTGTAGCAGTATGTGGGATTTTTCCATCCTAAGTGTAGGACTTTGCACTTGTCCTTGTTGAACTGCATGAAATTTTGTTTTGCCCAATGCTCCAATTTGTCTAGGTCTCCCTGAAGTCTATCCTGCCCTCCAGCATGTTTACTATTCCCCTGACCTTGGTGCCATCTATGAATTCACTGAGTGTGCAATCTATCCCATCATCTAGATCATTAATGAAGATGTTGAATGGAACCAGCCCAGGACCGACCCCTGGGGCACTCCTTTAGTTATTGATTGCCAACTAGACATTGAGCCATTGATCCTTACCCGCTAAGCCTGATCATCTAGCCAGCTTTCTCTCCACCTTATGGTCCGTTCATCCAAACCATACGTCCTTAACTTGCTGAAAAGAATGGTGTGGGAAACCATATCAAAAGCTTTGCTAAAGTCAAGGTATGTCACAACAATGGCTATTCCCGCATCCACATATCCCATCATCTCATCATAGAAGGCAATCGGGTTACTCAGGCATGATTTGCCCTTAGTGAATCCATTCAGAATGGACTCTTTTTGAGAACCTGCTCCATGATTTTTCCAGGGATTGAGATGAGGCTGAGTGGTCTGTAGTTCCTCAGGTCATCCTTTTCCCCTTTCTTGAAGATAAGTACTATATTTGCCTTTTTCCAGTCATCAGGACCTCCTCCGTTCACCAAGAGTTTTCAAAAATAATGGCTAGCAGCTCTGCAGTCACATCAACCATCTCCCTCAGCACCCTCAGATGCAGTTCATCCAGCTCTACATGCTTGGGTTCTGCTATACAGATGGCTAAGAATGAAGATAAACTTTATCTATTAATCCAACACTTACTCTGTGATGCTGCAAGCTGATCTTCATACTTGGATTTAGGTTCTCAGAACCCTGTTGAAAACAGTAGCGTAGCAGTTCAATTGCTGGATGAGAGTTTAATATATTAGGATTAATATTCTAAGAGACAGATGTACTGTCTGCATCATTAACTTTTGACTAATAGTTTACATCATATTAATGTCTTATCCACCATATCATCTATCTATAGATATAGATATAGATCTATCTATCTATCTATCTATCTAAGTGTGGCC